>MU725252.1:11594-21704 GCA_026770625.1 Nicotiana glauca
AGTCCCTTCCAGTGTACTGTATTTACTTTCCGTCCACTGTATTCCGGAGGGATGTTATTTTTAATTTCTCTTATCAGTAGTTTCTCATGTACTTGTGACACCGGGTTTCTGGGATAGTTTTCAACGGATTTGTACTAATTGCTATTATTTAAATTTGAATTTGAGTAGTGAACTTTTATTTATGAAAATGGACGGAAAAACCTTAGATTTTCAAAAATATTAAACGAGGAATTAATTGATAATCTAGTTGGCTGTCCTGACAGAGGTGTCCGGCGCCACCACGACCCTTAGTGAATTTTGGGTCGTGACAGGATCCCCCTTCTCCTTAACACTCTCCATTCTTGAAGGCTGGTCTAGTTCAGGTTACTAAAAAACTAACAAATCCACAAGCTGTAAGGTAAAAAAAATGTGATGCAAAGTTTTCTTAACAAGACATCCTCAACTTATAGCAAATCCACATCAACTATAGGGGCTACATTCCACCTCATTTGAGATTATATTATGAACATTCATGCCCTTTCAAAGGCACGAGTCAATGCAGATTATCAACAATGAGATTGTTCACTAAATGCATAATCAGAGACAATGCATTCAGCTACTAGAGAAATGAATTCCATGATTCCTCGTTAAAGCTCATTACCAATACAAGAGTAAAATTGCAAAATGTAAGTCTTTTTACCCGAAAAAGTATGGAAATAAACTTGGCATCATGTCTCATGATAATAACTGACCTCCACTGCTTGTCTTTATAGTTTGACCTTAAATCTTCTCTCTTTCTACTTCACTATCCAGATGATTCTCTATCAAATGAAAATACAATAATGATGAATACAATAGAAACAAAAAAAAAAGCAAAATGGATAATAGTAACTAACAAAGTCATCAAGATACTGTAATCATGCATCAATGATGTATATTGGGATAATGCACAAAAAGATGTTACTGAAGAAATCACCAAATATTACAGTCGAAGCATCCTAAAGATGGAATATGACAACTAAGGATGCATTGACCTCAAAGAAGTTAATAGGAGAACTAGTTTATTAAAATTAACAAAACTACACTCCAGTATTTGTTTTGGCAACTAAAATTATAGCATCATTCCTAAAGGGTCATCACCTATTTTCTCTTTTATTCCGTGCTTTCAAGGCCTTGAAAACCTCATTTTTACTTGTCTCGATTTACATGCGCAGTCTGGGCGCATAGCCGAAAAGCTTATATGTTAAATTCTATGAAAAATTTAAAAATATGGCTTTAAAATGATTAAAGTTGACTTGGGTCAATATTTTGGGTAAATGGACCCGAAGCCGTGATTGGACGGTCCCTGAGGATCTGTAGGAAAATATGGGACTCGGGCGTATGCCCGAAATCGAAATCCGAGATCCCGAGCCCGAGAAATGAATTTTTAAAAGAAATTATTTTTCTGAAATTTATTTGGAAATTTGAAATGAAAATGGATTAGAAAGCATTGGTATCGGGCCCGTATTTTGGTTCTGGCGCCCGGTATAGGTCTTATATGTGGTTTAAGCGCTTCCTGTAAAATTTGGTTGAAATCGGACGTCATTTGACGTGTTTCGGACCTAAAACTCTAAGTTTGAAAGTTTTTAATGTTTGATGAAAAAGTGATGATTTTGAGGCTTGATTCCTCGTTTATGATGTTATTTTGGCGATTTAATCGCATAGTTAAGTTCGTAGGATATTGTTGAGTTAGTGTGTGTGTTTGGTTAGGAGCCCCGAGGGCTCGGGAGTGTTTCGGAGGAGTGTTGGAGTGGTTTTTGAACTTCATAAATTGCAGAAAATTGTTGTCTGCTGGTGCCAGTCATTTGCCCTATGCGATCGCTATAGTGTTAATCTTCAGGGGGGTCCGTTTGTTGTATGTGATGGCAATTACCCTTCTGAGATCGCATAGCGCTAGCCTGAGAAGCCCTTTATTTTTCTTCTATGCGATCGCAATGATCACTTCGTGATCGCAGTGAACATTTCCCCTTCCTCTATGCGATCACATGACTTCCTTCGCGATCGCATAAGCCATTTTCGCCCAATTAAATTTTTAAAAACAGAAACAATAGCTACAGGATTTAGCTCATTTTTCACACGAGTTCTTCTCTACAGCCCATAGGCGATTTTTAGAGCTCTTCTTCACCAAAGCTTCTTGGAAAAGTATTATTTAACTTGTTTTCTTCATTTTCCTTCATCATTTATCCAAATTCCTTGGCCCAAATCATGTAATCTAGGGTTGAAATTGGGGGAAAAGGGTAGAGTTAGAGTTTTTTAATTTTCTTTGATTTAGACTTCGTTTTGGGGTCAAATTTAAAAATAAATTGTATATTCAGGCTCGTGGGGGAATGAGTAATATGGAATTGGTTCGAACCTCGTGTTTTGACCAAGCGGGCCCGGGGTTGATTTTGGAATTTTTCTAAGAATGATTGGGAATCTATATTTAGGCATTGGATTTGATTTGTTTAGCTATTATTAATATTGTAAGGTCATTATTTCATAGATTTGACTGAGTTGGAGCCGAATTCGAGGGGTAAAGCTATATTAGAGGCTTGAGTTGAGTTTGGAGCATTCGAGGTAAGTGTTTGATCTAACTTTATCTTGAGGGAATAGGATTAGAGTATTATTTGCTAATTGCTAAATGTTGAATATGGTGTATAGGCATGGTGATGGGCATCTATACACCGGTGTCTAGCATGACCGTGAGTCATTATTTGTGCTTATTTGGAATTTTATAGCGACTCTTCCTCGCTTAATTGATGGTTTCTATATAATGTGAGCAGTATGAAGAGGAAATATGATTTGTAAACTCCTTGGAGCATTGGCTCGAATTATGACATGATTAGGAAGTAAGAAATGAACGAAAGAGAAAGAGATATAATTATTCCCTTGTCGGGACGTGTACGTTACTGTTGTTTCTCTCTTGCCGGGAATTAACTGTCTATTTGTATCCTCCCTTGCTGCGATAGATGAATTGATACTTGTTCCCTTGCCGGAAAACCATATATATCATGAAATGGGTTCGTATGGCATGCCGACCACTTATATATTATGAAATGGGATTGTGTAGCACGCCGACCACTTATATATTATGAAATGCGATCGTGTGGCACGCCGTCCACTTATATATTATGAAATGGGATCGTGTGGCACGCCGACCACTTATATATTATGAAATAGGATCGTGTGGCACGCCGACCACTTATATATCATGAAATGGGATCATGTGGCACGCCGACCACGTATTCTGTGTTAGAAAAGATCAGCTATAGTTTTCCTTATTTATTCCTATCGTTCTATTTTATCTGTTATCCCCAAAAGCATGTTCCCCTCCCAATCTTAATTATTACTTTCCGTTGTTATTTTGTAGTACTTATATATATATATATATAGGTTAATTGGTAGTCCTATCTAGCCTCGTCATTACTTCAACAGGGTTAGGCCAGGCACTTACAGCACATGGGGTCGGTTGTGCTGATGCTACACTCTGTGCATCTTTTTGCACAAATCACAATATTGGAGCAGGAGCTTTTGGACAGCAGTAGGAGCAATGGGAGATGACTTCAGTCTAGAGATTTCCGAGGTAGCCTTGCTGACGTCCGCATGGCCCGGAGTCTCTCTTATCTTTATTTTCGTTTGATTTCCTTTGTATCGGATCAGACAGTACTGTATTTTTATTCAGACTTTGTATTTAGCATTTTGTAGGAGTTCGTGAGTTAGTGACACTAGATCTGGGTAGAGATGTATTTGAGCTTCCGCACTTGATTTTAATTATTTATGTTTTGAGTCTTCCGCTTTTATATTAATTGTCTCGTCTTTATTTATATTGTCAATGTTGTTAAGAGAAGTATTAAATTAATTGGTTTGACTAGCTCTTATTAGTAGGCGCCATTACAACTCCCGATGGTGGGAAAATCCGGGTCGTGACACCTTATCTACTACTTACCTCCTTAAGTATGAAAAGTAATGTGCTGCAAAATAAAGACTACAGGAGAATCAGTTGACGTCACCAATTATATACAAAGAAAAGTTAATTTAGAGAGGTGAGATTTACCTCATAAATTCAACAAAGACCTATCTTATCTATTGATGTTCTAGATAAAGGGAACCCTTTGTCACAACTATTTTCAAATACAAAACAAGACAATCCAAGACTTTCAGTAACTTTCAATAAAAACTGAACTAAAAATAACTGTTTTATCAATTGAATCTCGTCTTAGAGCTGTCAAGTGAGCACAACTTCAAAAAATTTCAGCTTGGGTTTGAACTAAACAATCTTACCTAAAGCAAAGAGTTTATATAGTCAAGAAAATCACACAGATTCAATGTCTACTCTAGAGATTTAAGATTAGGACTCATTATCAGTCCAGTGAGGGCCATCAAGTAGTTATCGAGAAACTTGTATGCCTATGTATAATCGAAATTATAGAATCACAAAAACATGGAATTGAATTTTTGATACATAGCTTATTGCATCTCCAAACACATAGCTTTAAATTTCTGCTATACATAGGCTCATTTTAGTCCTTTTATATGTTTGTAGAGTTCAATAGGAGAGTACGTGTATTTCCTCAAACAATTGGCCTGCACTATGCACATAAGAAAATACAGTAAAAATAATCTCACAAATCACATATCAACAACGATTATATTTGTCTATACACAAGAATAAGATTAAAACAACAGAAATAATATAAAATTGCAATAGTAAGAATCAAAAATAAAAGGCAGTAAGGGATCTGTTATACCTCGTAGAGTTGTAGAATAGTGAAGCAAAGAGCACTAAGACTTGAGGCATAAGAGTGAGGATATTCATACAGCGATTATCAACGAAGTTAGGGATCGCTAAAATTATTCAAAGCTTAAAATTCTCTGTGCAACAACACTAAAAATTTAAGCAACGACTAGGTACTGATAAACTATTGCTGACTTCAAAATGGTAAAATATTAAGTGGGATCTGCAACATATGAATGAAAACCACAAGGAAACAAAATCTGGACGAGTTATGCTCAATCAATTCTTTGAAAATAAGCGCAGTTAATATTTTTCCACCTTTGATTTTCCACTAGCAAAATTAGGGTTTGACTGAAGTCTATGGGCAACAACAAAGAGAAGGAGAGAGAGTAGCGAGAGATGAGTTGTAATACCTTGATTTTGGGGACGGTGGCCTGCGATAGGGAGACAGAAGGACAATGTTTGAGCAGCAGTGACGAGAACGAAGACGAGATAGGTTGGGCAACAACTAGTGCATATTATGTGATATTTCTGAAATATTTTCAAAACTTATTTTCTGAATTTTTACAGAGCAAAAAAATGAGGGAAATATGAAAAAGAAAAAGGAGCGGAGGGAATTGGTTATAGTTGGATTAAGAAGATCGCGGGAAACATAAAGAATCAAAATTTTGATTGGCTTTTAGTGGAGTTCTTTTACAACCCCTATAAATAAACCTCCACAAACATAATTATTTTGAGGGAATTGGCACAGACGCCACAAAACTAACGAATAGTGAGGGTTTCTTCTGACCTCCCTAAATAAACCCCCACAAATTGAGCTTTTTTTGTAGTGTGGCTAAACTGTGGTGGAATGGATATAAAAAATAAAGTCACTAGCAAGTCCTCAAAGAGGTCCAACTTAAGTGCTTTCAACTTAGAAGCAAGATGAGACATTTGCATGATGTACACCCTGACGTTATCTTTTCCTTTGATACCTTATTGAAATCAGACTTATCAAGAGTGTACCAATCTCAGCCTTTTCACTCTTAACAAATACTTTTTTCAATTTCAACCATAAATTCTTTAACCGTCTTAACCTTATCGGACAAAGTGTCCTTCAATATTACGGGAATGGCTTTCTACATGATAATCATAGACATGCGATTTGATCTCTCCCCCCTTTCCATCTCCTTCTTTTTATTAGAGGTTCTCTTATCCGTAAGAGGTGGTGGTGAATCAACCTTTAACGCAAGGTCGGGATCCATGACTCCGAGAACTATGTTATCTTGCCATGACTTGAAATTAGTGCCACTCAACATATGAATGGAATTGATGCTGGCAGTAATATTTGTAGGATTAATTTTAGCTGAGTCAGATAACAATAAGTAACAAAATAAGCTCACATAATGCGTAAAATTATTTGAATAAAGGTAAACCCCCTCCGGGCATATCATTAATATATTATCTTTGGATAAAATATTAACTTGCAAGTGGTATCTTGTGTAGTAACCAAACACTGATTATAAAGAACATGTTGAATATTAAATTTTTATTTGGGTCGATTTATTATTTACACGCAAAATCAAATAATTATCACGCGTTTATTACCACAAGATGTACATGTAATTCTGATAAGCATTGACCTTCCTTTGCGCCGATCAATATTCACATAAGTTACACGCACAAATCTTTTATATTCGAAACAAATAAATCTCTATAAGAGAGGTCACTTTGGTAACATCAAGCTTTGATTTCACCGAAAGAAATATCTTAAATGCCCATATCAATATATACTAATGGTGGACCTGAAATTTAGTCCTTTATACTTACGTTTTTGCCAATATTTTTAATTATTTATTTGTTATTGAAAAGAAAGAACAAATAAAGTTCAAAGGGATACCTTTTTAACAACAAACCTATGTCGCAAAAGCAATAACCTAAACCAAGGTTTTGAAGTAAAAAACTAAACGAAGATTAAACCTCCTTAATTCTTATCCAAATCGCACGCCACAGTTGCGGCGCCAAAGCCAAACGGAATCTTTTTATTTTATCTTATTTTGTTTTAGTTTAATCCTAAAACTAAACATTAATTTCTGGTACCAAACTTTAAGGAGAAAAACCTCCGTTTCGCATCTCAAAGTGAACAAACAATGAGCCTAACTTCTTTAATTAATTAAGACATGCTTGCAACGTTCATTGTTTTAATAAAAATAAATCTTCAATACATATCCTACCAGAATAAATATAATCAAACAAACAATTTGTAATGACCCGACCGGTCATTTTGCACTCTAGCGCACCGTTCAGCAGTTTGAGGCCATGAGCAGCTTCAATTCAGGTATTATGACTTGTATGCATGGTCGAAATTGAATTTCGGGAAGTTCGGAGTTGATTTGGAAAGAGAATTCTCATTTCGGAAGCTTTAAGTCGAAAGAAATAACTAAGATTGGACTTCAGAGTAAACGACCTCGGAATCGGGATCTAAAGGTTCCAGTAGGTTTTTATGATGATTTCAGACTTAGGCGTATGCCCGGATCGGGTTTTGGATTACCGGGGAGCGTTTTGACGCCTATTGTGGAAGTTAGCATTTTGGAAGAAATTTCATAAGTTTGGGTTGAAGTGCGTTTCAGTGTTATCAATGTTCGTTTGGGATTTCGAGTCTGGGAATAGCTCTGTATGGTGATTCTGGATTTGGGGAGCACGATCGGAAGTGAATTTGGAGGTCCGTAGGTCATTTTGAAGTCATCTGGCTAAAGATAGAAATTTGAAGGTGATAATAGGTGAATTAGACTATAATTAGACCCTAAAAAAATCACATTTTTGTATAGCTTTATTGTAAAAAGTGATAACCAAATGCTCTGATTAGTGCTTTTCATGCTTTGCAGGCTATATCCAACGAAAGAAGTTGATGGAGCAAGTTTGGGATCAATTACGGAGAAAAGGAGGCCAATCGAACAATGCCCAAGAAATGCACCAAGTGAAAAGTCAAAAGCAGTGCTGAACTTGGCCTGCCGCGGTCAGACCGTAACCGCGGTAGTACCACGGTAGAGCAGAGCTAGAGATTCAGAGGACCTATTTGGCCGCGGTCCCGGCGTAACCGCGGTGGGACCGCGGCAGAACACGAAAAATGCCAGGGATGAAAGTGTCAAGTCGGAAAAACTTAGTGTAAAACCCTTATAAAAAGTAGGAATTCGGCCACATTAGGTCAGATTTATTTAGAGAGTACTTTGGGAAAGAAACACAAGTGTGAGAGATCACCCAAAACATCATAGTTCTTTATTTCTTTTTTTTCTTGCAATTTTCCATGATAAATATTTTCATAGTTTATCTTCAAATTGTTATGAGTAGCTAAATACTTTAGTCTAAGGTTTTGATGGAATCTATTGAAGGATGAACTTCTTGATTATTTGTTCAATTACATATTTATTGTAGTTAATTGACAGGATCCTCAATTAGTTGTGCCTATTTAGTGTGCATAACTCAGGAGAGAGTGCATATTTAGGTAATTATTGAACAACACCACTCCCGAAGTATAAGAGGGATCTACAATTACGGGTTTAAAGGCAGGATTAGGGATAACGAAGCTTTGGGTGTTATCTAAAGTGAGCTGTAATAAACAAAGTCAGCTAGCATAACTTGGGAGAGTGCATCTAGTAAATTATCGCAATTACTCGGGAGAGATTTACGGTAAGAAGAGTACTCATGATTGATAGAGATAGTTTGGTGAATCTATATGAAACATAACCGGAAGGGATTCCATCAATAGGGGAAATCACTACCTTAGAACCTTCTCATTATTGTTTACAACCCAAGCATATTTACTTTACAGCTGTTTATTTATTTACTTTCAATCTTAGTTAGTAGAAATACCATCAACTATTGTTTACAACGTTTGGGGAAGTTGATTATAAAGAATTTAGTGATTCCAACAAAAGTAATTGATAGGTTAATTCTCTGTGGGATTCGACCCCGGACTTGTAAATCGGATTATATTTGCAACGATCGCATTTTCCTTTTTATAAGGCATAGTTGGGTGTGATCAAATTTTGGGCCTGTTGCCGGGGAATTAACGGTGTTATCAATTATAATTGAAAGAAGTACAAAAAAGTTCTTAGTGTAGTCAGTTTTCTCTATACCCAAGTTTTACATTGAAATTTTAATGTTTGTTGACTTGGTTATCCATATGCATGCCTAGAAACTCATCGAAATCTAGTGAAGTATTAGAAGCATTATCAGATCCCGAGAAATTTTTCAAGGCTTTGAATCGGGCAAACCGACAAAACAAACAACAACTAACAACTGTACAATTCGAAACAATCATGAGAGATAACTAGGAAAACCTAGCAACACCAATAGAGCCAGTGCCAGAGGCTGCTCTCTATAACTGGGCACAACCCACAGCTGAGAATCTATCCACAGCGATAATAGTCTCGCAGATACAGGCTGAGTCATTCCAAATCACGAATAACATGCTGCACTTGTTGTAGAATAAGGGACTATTTTCAGGGTCACATGTTGAAGATCCTTAGCAAAACTTAAAGAATTTCTTGTCTATCTCCAAACCCAAAGGCAACCCAATGTGACTCCGGAAGCAATCAAACTGTTATTGTTTCCATTCTCAGTGATAGGAGCTGCCCAGGCTTGGCTGAATTCACTCCCCATAAATTCTATAGCAACGTGGGATGAACTAGTCAAGCAATTTCAAAACAAGTTCCATCCACCCAACATAACTGCTCAACAAATTGATGAGATTTTGAGCTTTAAACAAATACCGATAGAGACTTTGCATGAAACATGAGAACGCTTTAAAGGATGCTGGTCATATGTCCACACCATGGTGTTCCAGATCTAATGTTGGGGCAGCGGTTCTACATGGGATTGTCAGATAGCGTAAAGAACATTGTTGATGCTTCAGCTGGTGGGGCATTATTGAGCAAAACATGGAGAGAGGGCCAGAGTCTGCTTGACAAGATGGCACAAAATTCGGGCTGGATAACCAGAGGTGCACCTATCACTCAAGTGGTGCACTCAGTGCCTTTAGATCCATCCAATTCTGTGGCTGAAAATATGGCCATCTTGTTGACACAGATGAGCATACTCACCAAAAAGGTGGAAGAGTCAGGGCAGAAATAGCAGGTACATATTGTTGATACTACTAATGGGGGCTTGTGCGCATCTTGCATTAGTCATCCAGTTAGTAATCAATGGAATGCAGAACACGATCATCATCACTACCCTGAAGACATGAACTATGTGTCTAATTATGGCGGCCAGAGACAGGGTGGTCAGAATTGGGGTCAACAAAATCAGCAGTATAGGCCAGCACAACCACAATTCAACACCGGGAACATGGGAGGTATGAGACCCCCCAACAATATGGCACCTTACCCACGACCACA
>MU725253.1:0-42257 GCA_026770625.1 Nicotiana glauca
ATATATATATATATATATATATATATATATATATATGCTATTTTTAAGGTGTTTATGCATATTTTAAAATATATAGAGAAAAATTGGGTATCAACAGCCGCCCCTCTTTACCGGGGAAGGATGAAAGAGTTTTTCAGTAAAGAATAATGGCCAATTTTGACCAAATGGAATGTTTTGGAAAGACAGAGGCCGAGCTCCTGCTTTCAAGTTGCCTACATATCCCTGGTTTTACAGGAATCAGGACATGTGTAGTTCTGGACTCACCTGCGGAGTATGTCGATGAAATTATTTTAAGAACAGACACAAGATGTTGAAGCGGCTATGATGAGCGGTTAAGGCTCGTGACGGTTGGAGTGAACCGGAGCAAGATTGCTCCTGCTATGATAGCGGTTGTTTGCTGATTACCTAGAGATAAAAGATGCTACAAATGTATTTGTGAAAATTTAAACATGATGCAAATTCCCTTTGGACCATGAAGGTTCTCTTCAGACGGTTAAAGATGACGTCCTTGGACCATGACATCCTGGGCAATGAATTGTTTAGTGAGGGATTTGCAGGCCATGAAATGGTGTTGTTAGGCCATGAAAATGGTTCCTCCTAACCATGACGCCTTTGAATAATGATATACAAATTTGAGAGATCCTCATGCCATGACATGGTGTCTTCCAGCTATGACGATGATGCCTTTAGACTATGACGCCTTTGGATAGATTGGTGATGTTTTAGCCCATGATATGGAATAATATGATGTAACAAGACAAGGCTTAGTCTTGTAAAATGGAGGGCAGAGCTTAGCCCCATCGAAAAACAAGTAGATAGTAGTAGAAATAGAGGGATATCTGGGCAAAGAAGGGACAATGCTTAGTCTCGTGCAAGTAGGGAGGCAAGGATTAGCCTTAGGCAAATACGGAGTCCGGGATAAGACTCATGCAACTATGGAATCAAGGATTAGACTCATGCAAACGTGGAGACAGAGCTTAGTCTCATGCAAAGAGAAGGCAGTACTTAGCCATATGTAAATATGGAGTCTGGGATTAGACTCGTGCAAGTATAACGTCAGGGATTAGACTCATAAAAGTATGGAGTCAGAGCTTAGACTCATGCAAGTATGGAGTTAGGGCTTAGACTCACGCAAGTATGGAGTCAAGGATTAGACTCGTGCAAATATAGAGTCAGGGCTTAGACTCATGCAAGTACGGAGTCAAGGATTAGACTGATGAAAATATGGAGTCAAGGATTAGACTCATACAGGCGGGAGTCAGGGCTTAGACTCATGCAAGTATGGAGTCAAGGATTAGACTCATGCAAATATGGAGTCAAAGATTGGACTCATACAAATATAGAGTCAAGGATTAGACTCATGCAAACGAGATCAGGGCTTAGACTCATGCAAGCGGGAGTTAGGGCTTAGACTCATGCAAGTATGGAGTCGGAGATTAAACTCTTACAGAAGTGGAGTCAGAGATTAGACTCATGCAAAATTGGAGACAGAGCTTAGTCTCATGCAAAGAGAAGGCAGTGCTTAGTCCTGTGCAAATATGGAAGTAGAGCTTATCCTCCGTAAGATTCGGGACAGGGCTTAGTCTCACGCAAATGGAAGGAAATGCTTAGCCTTATGCGAATATGGAGTTAGGGATTAGGCTCATGCAAAGAGAGAATAGCAGATAATGGTAGAGTATGTCTTAGCTAGGATATATTCATCGTCTGATGGCCTGATGGATGGTGAATTTTCTTTTTGTATACATGTTTCGTGAATGCTACCATTACATGAAATGTGCATACGTTCAAAGAAAAATCATAGTTCTATAAGGGGAGGTTGGTTCTTGCTTCTTCTGTCGGCCTTACTCCGCTCCGCTCTGGAAGCCTCCTTCGAGTTCCCCTAGGTAGCACCTGACTGTTATGAAAAATAAAATTTCAAAAAATATGCATTCATTGATAAAATAGATTCATTGGAAGCGCATTGATATATCAAGTAATTTTTGATGAACTAGTGACTGTGACACATTTCAAAGGCATTGCAACTCTCTTATGTTGGAATTTTGAGGGTCCTCCTCAAAATTCTACCCCAGTTTGGTAGATGATTTTTAACTATTTGCGGATGGCAGATCTTGCTGAATCTTCTTCGGAATTTTGAGAATCCTTCTCAAAATTCTGCCCCAGTTCTAGATTGATTACTGACTTTCTGGCATGTAATGGCGCTGGCTGTACTTGCTCCAAAATTTTGAGGACCCTCCTCAAAATTCGGCCTCAGATTCTAATTTTGGGGGGAAATGAAAATTTTATTATGATATGACCGAACCCATAAGGCTGCCTACGTATCCCCTCTTAAATGGGAATCAGTTCAAGCANTTCTACCCCAGTTTGGTAGATGATTTTTAACTATTTGCGGATGGCAGATCTTGCTGAATCTTCTTCGGAATTTTGAGAATCCTTCTCAAAATTCTGCCCCAGTTCTAGATTGATTACTGACTTTCTGGCATGTAATGGCGCTGGCTGTACTTGCTCCAAAATTTTGAGGACCCTCCTCAAAATTCGGCCTCAGATTCTAATTTTGGGGGGAAATGAAAATTTTATTATGATATGACCGAACCCATAAGGCTGCCTACGTATCCCCTCTTAAATGGGAATCAGTTCAAGCGTAGATCAATTACATCAGAAAAGAAAAAATGTGAAATAATCTAAGCATAGTATCTCTTGACTGTGTCTGAATTGATTGGTTTTGGCCAGATTCCTCCATCCATTTATGCGAGTATGAGTGCTCCTCCTGTCAGGACCCTGTGAACCATGTACGGACCTTGCCAGTTGGGAGAGAATTTTCCTTTGGCTTTATCTTGATGCGGGAAGATTTTCTTTAATACCAACTTCCCTGGTGTGAACTGTCTTGGTTTGACCCTTTTGTTGAAGGCTCTGGACATTCTGTTATGATAAAGTTGGCCACGGCATACTATGTTTATCCTCTTTCCATCGATAAGGGCCACTTGTTCATAGTAGCTCCTTATCCATTCCGCATCGCTGAGTTCAGCTTCTTGTATGACTCTTAAAGAAGGAATCTCTACCTCGGCTGGGATGACAGCCTCGTGTGATGATCCGCCATGTCATCATGTCACATAGGCGCCATTTGGCATATATAAATGCTATGTGGAAGCTTACATAAGAGGAAGGATAGAATTTGTGAGAAGATTCTAGAGAAATATGGATATTTCCTTAGGAAGACCTAGATCCTTATGGATTTGCTAGGAAAGTCTTTGGAAACTTCTAGACTTGTAGAAAATTCTAGAGAAGGGACTTACTTGTAAATATTAAGGACTTGTGGAACAATTATCATTTACATGCTAGCCCTAGGTAATTAGTATAAATAGGGGGCCATTCATATGTAATTCATCAAGCAAACAATTCAAGTTCTCTTTAATACAAAGCTTCCTTTAACAATTCTCTTATTTTCTTTCTTCCATTCTCTTAGCAATCTTGAGTGTAGTAAGGCTGACATGGCATAGCAAGAACGTGAGCAAGTTGTGAAAGATCATGAGTGAGTTGTCAAGTGTCACACGTGTACTTAGTTAACAACTAAGGATGTGACAAAGTGGTATCAGAGCCAAGGTTTCAACTAAGGGAAAGACGAACGATGGAGAAATTAACACTACCAACACCCAAGACAACGTCATCCAGGATGCTGCTGGCAAGAGCGACCGTGGCAAAAAGAGGAATGCCACCAATAAGACACAGGAGGTGTCACCCAAGGTTGTGTCAAATGAAGGGCTTACATCCCAAGAACCATCTTCCACTGAGGCGAGCGAGGATGAAGTGGAAGTCCTGCTCGAGGACGTCTCACTCGGTAAAGATTAGGTGATGAAGGTGAATGCGGGGATGGACGCCATGGAGATCTTTGGCCATCGCTTGGGGAAGGTGGCAGACACCCTTAGCATTCTTGAGGGGTACACTCTTGAAGAGATTGAGAGTACCCGAAATGACTTAGAGGGACGTACACAGACCGAGATGGAAATAAGGCAAACCATCATTGCCTTAGAGTGCAGACTCATGGAGGATTTAAGTACTATCGATGCTATGAAGGCAAAGATAGATTCACTCGAAGAGCATGCCAATGCTGGCATGACCGAGGTAGCCAACAATGTTGTGGCGACGAGAGAGGCAAAGATCGAGGCTCCCAAACCCCTGGTGTTCAAAGGTGTTCATGACGCACAAGAAGTGGAAAAATTCCTTTGGCACTTGGAGAACTACTTCAGGCACGACAAAGTGAGGGACAACGAAGCCAAGACCAACACTGCGGTATTGTACCTCTCACAGACTGCAATGTTTTGGTGGAGAATGAAGATGGTTGACGTGGATAAAGGTCTATGTACTATTAGCACATGGGATCAGTTCAAAGGCGAGTTCAAGCTACAGTTCTTTCCAAACAATATCTTTTACGAGGCAAGGCGCAAGCTTAGGGAATTAAAGCAAATAGGGAGCATATGTAACTATGTCAAGGAGTTCATTACCCTTATGCTTCAAATCCCCAACCTGACCAATGATTACTTGTTGTTCCACTTCATGTAAGGGTTGCAAAATTGGGCTAAGCAGGAGTTGCAACGCCGACAAGTCACTTATATAGACCAAGCCATACTGGAGGCCAAATCATTGATGGATTTCAGGCATGACAAGCAAGACAAAGGCAAAGGCAATGAGTTAAAGGTTAGCTATGTCAAAGGTGGGGGAGACCGTGGTAAGGGCAATGAGATACAACAACAATACTCGAATACTCAAGATTACAAAAACTCGAGTAGCCATCAGGTATACGCCGAGAAGAAGGCGCAGGCCGAGAAGAAGGGATGCTATATATCTGGAAAGACACACGACTTTAGGAATTGTCCTGACCTCAAGAGCCTCAGTGCCATGGTCCGTGAACGGAAGAATCAGCCACAAGGTGAGAGTTTGGGAGCCACACAGTTGGGTATGATTGAATTATGTGGTGTTGTCACGAGGCAAGCTATGCAACCTACCGAGAATGGCAATCAGTACGTGGATCTCACCATCAACAACAAGCCCGCTCGTGCAATGGTGGATACTGGAGCAACTCATAATTTTATGACTGAGGCTGCCGCAAAGAGACTAAAATTGAAGCTTGCTCCAACCAACACTCGCGTCAAGACCGTAAATACCGAGGTATAAAATGCTAGTAGTGTAGCTAATGGGGTTGGTGTCAAATTGGGAACTTAGAAAGGTATGAAAAACTTTACCGTAACCGTTATGGTATCTTTTACATCATACTGGGGCAGGAGTTATTTAGACATTGTCATACTTTGATCAACCCCTACCTCCAACGTCTCTTAGTTATGGAGCGAGAAGGATCTTGCATGGTACCTACATTAACTATGCCACATAGATAGATCCAAACATAACTCTCAGCTATGCAGGTTGTCAAGGGGATCAAAGAGGGGGAGCCGACGTTTGTGGAAACCATTGCAAGTCTATAGGAAGACAAGAGTTTTCAAGTGATACTTCCACTTTGCATAGAGAAGTTGCTTGAGAAAAATAAAGATGTAATGCCCGAGGAGTTGCCTAAGCACCTGCCGCCTAGGCGAGAGGTGGATCACAAGATTGAGTTGGAGCCAAGGTCTAAGACACCTGCATTTGCCCCATATCGTATGGCACCGCTCGAGCTAGAGGAGCTCAGGAAACAACTGAAAGACTTGCTAGATGCTGGTCACATTCGCCCATCAAAGGCACCTTTTGGCGCACTAGTATTGTTCCAAAAGAAAAAGTATGGATCTTTGCATTTGTGCATAGACTACCGAGCACTTAATAAGGTCATAGTGAAGAATAAGTAATCGATACCGCTCATTGTTGACTTGTTCGATAGATTTGGGCAAGCCAAGTACTTTACCAAGGTGGATCTTCGAAAGGGATACTACAGTTTCGCATTGCGGAAGGGGATGAGCTAAAGACAACATGTATAAAGAGATATGGAGCATTTGAGTGGATGGTGAAGCCCTTCGGCTTATCCAATACACCGGCCACATTTTGCACCCTTATGAACAAGATTTTTCATCCCTACCTTGATCAGTTTGGGATAGTCTACCTAGATGACTAGTCATCTAGAACAACACCTTGGAGGAGCACATGGAGCACTTAAGGAAGGTTTTCAAAGTCTTACGGGAGAACGAGGTATATGTCAAGAGGGAGAAATGTGAGTTTGCACAATCAAAGGTACACTTCTTGCGCCATGTGGCGAGGTACGCATGGATGAGGGTAAGGTACGTGCTATCCAGGAGTGGGAGGCACCTACAACGGTAAATAAGTTGAGATCCTTCCTTGGCCTTGTTAAATACTATCATCAGTTCATTAGTGGCTACTCAGCCAAGGTCGCACCATTGATTGAGTTGCTAAAGAAGAACAAGCCATGGGTTTGGATGGAGTATTGTCAAAAGGCATTTGAAGGCCTCAAGGTAGCTGTAATCGAGGAGCTAGTCTTGGCGTTACCTGACTATGACAAGACATTTGAGGTGTACATATATGCCTCGCACTTCGCCATTGGGGGTGTCCTGATGCAAGATAAGCATCCCATAGCATTTGAGAGCTGGAAGTTAAATGAGACGGAGTGGCGTTACACGGTGCAAGAGAAGGAAATAACTGCCATTGTGCATTGCCTTCGTACATGACGACATTATCTGCTCGTGTTGACGTTCGTGGTTAAGACTGACAATGTGGCTAGTAGCTAGTTTTAAACGCAAAAGAAGCTCACACCAAAACAGGCTAGGTGGCAGGATTTCTTAGCCGAGTTTTATTATGTGCTGGAGTACAAGTCGGGCAAAGGTAACGTTGTAGCCGATGCCTTGAGCCGGAAAGCTGAGCTTGCTGCAATCACATCAACAAGATGGGACATTCATGAGGCTATAAAAGAAGGCATGCAGTATCATCCAACAACCAAACAACTTATCGAGTTACCCAACTAGGGTAATATGAGACATTTTTGGGTCGAAGACGGCCTACTGCTTACCATAGGTTGGCGGGTCTATGTTCCTATGTTTGGAGACATTAGATGGAGGATCATAAGGGAGAGTCATAACATAATGTAGGTTGGTCATCCAGGCTAACGTTGCACTAGGGCCTTGGTTGAGTCGGTCTACTATTGGCCACGCATGTGAGATGACATAGAGTGCTATGTGCAGACTTGTTTTGTCTGTCAACAAGACAAGGTTGAACAACAATAGCCTGGAGGACTTTTGGAGCCACTACCAGTTGTAGAGCATCCATGGGAGTGCGTGACTATGGACTTTATCACTTGCCTATTGAAGTCCAATGGTTATGGTACTATTATGGTGGTCATGGATAGATTTTCCAAATATGCCACCTTCATGCCCGCCTCACCAGGTTTCACTGCCAAGGAAGCTACCAAGATATTCATTAAGAACGTGATGAAGTATTGGGGCTTACCAAGGCGTATCATCAGTGATCGAGATACCCGTTTTACTGGAAATTTTTGGAGAGAGTTATTCGACATACTTGGCACGGAACTGCACTTTTCCACTAGTTTCCACCCACAGATAGATGGACAAACGGAACGAGTTAATGCCTTACTAGAATGCTACTTGAGGCATTATGTAAGCGCGCATCAAAAAGATTGGGCAAGGCTCCTAGACCGCCAAATTCTCGTATAACTTGTAGCGGAGTGAGTCCACGGGGTGGACACCATTTGAGCTACCCACAATCCAACAACCACAAACTCCACATTCATTACTAGCCGCATTCGAGGGAAAGAGTTTGGGGGCTTATCATATGGCCAAAGGATGGGAGGAGCAGCTCGACACTACTAAGTCCTACTCGGATAAGGCAACTAAGAAGATAAAGAAGTTTACGGACCATAAGTGGCGTCCCATAGAGTATAGAGTTGGGGACATGGTTATGGTTAAGTTTAACCCAAGACAGTTCAAGGCACTACGGGGCATGCATCAGAATCTGATTCGCATGTACGAGGGGCCATTTAAGATCGTCGCCAAGGTAGGAAAAATCTCATACAAGCTTGACATGCCATCGTATCTTAAGATCTACCCTGTCTTTTATGCCAGCATGCTTAAGTCATATCATGAAGATAAGGATGATCCGAGTAGGGGTCAATCAAGTCGAGCACCTATGAATATCACTGCCTCACATGATCGGGAGATTAAGGCTATTATGGATTACAAGGCCAGGTAAAGCCAAGGGCAAAAAGCCACCACTATATTCCTCGTCCATTGGAAAGGGCAATCACCGAAGGAGGCCACATGGGAACGATATGAAGACTTCTGGCAATTCAACAATAAAATTCAAGAGTTTATGCAGCAGCATTGAGCTGCGGTCGTCACAATATTAGGTGGGGGGAGTGTGATAACCCGCCATGTCATTATGCCACATAGGCACCATTTGGCATATATTAGTGCCATGTGGAAGCTTACATAAGAGGAAGTCTAGCATTTGTGAGAAGATTCTAGAGAAATATTGATTTTTCCTTAGGAAGACCCTAGATCCTTATGGATTTGCTAGGAAAGTATTTGGAATCTTCTAGGCTTGTAGAAAATTCTAGAGAAGTGACTTACTTGTAAATATTAAGGACTTGTGGAACAATTATTATTTACACGCCAGCCCCTATGTGATTAGTATAAATAGGAGGCCATTCATTTGTAATTCATCAAGCAAACAATTCAAGTTCTCTTTAATACAAAGCTTCCTTTAACTATTCTCTTGTGTTCTTTCTTCCATTCTCTTAGCAATCTTGAGTGTAGTAAGGCTGACTTGGCATAGCAAGAACGTGAGCAAGTTGTGCAAGATCATGAACGGGTTGTCAAGTGTCGCACGTGTACTTAGTTAACTACTAAAGACGTGACACTCGGTACCATAAACCAACATGTAGGGGGTTGCCCCAATTGACGTACGAACTGTGGTGCGTTACCCTAACAGAGCAAAGGGTACCTTCCTATGCCACTGCTTGTGATTCTCTACCATTTTCCTTAGTATATTCTTAATGTTTTTCTTGGCGGCCTCTACAGCTCCATTCATCTGAGATCTGTAGGCGGTGGAATTCTTGTTCTTGATTTTGAAAGTTTCACACATCACTGTTGAGGTTGGCGGCATTGTCAATAATAAAGGACTCAGGAACTCCAAATCGGCAAATGATATGATCCTTGACAAAATCTGCGATGACTTTCTTGATTACAATATTGTAAGATGCAGCTTCTACCCATTTTGTGAAGTAATCAATGGCTACCAGAATAAATCGGTGTCCATTTGAAGACGTGGGCTCAATCAAACTAATAACATCCATTCCCTAGGTGGCGAATGGACAAGGTGAGCTTGTTGCATTGAGCTCATTTTGGCGGCACTTTTATCATGTCGGCATGCACTTGACATTAAAAGCATTTGCGGACATACAATTTGTTTCCATGGTCATCCAAAAGTAACCTGTCCTGAGTATCTTCTTGGCCAAGATGAAATCGTTCATGTTCAGACCATAGGTCCCAGCATGCACATCCTCAAGTAGCTTAGAAGCTTCCTTTGTATCGACACACCTTAGCAAACCCAAATCCGGAGTTCTTCTGTACAAGTTCCCTCCGCTGTGGAAGAAGTGATTTGACAATCTCTGGAGCATGCGTTTCTGAATGTGATTTGCATGCTCTGGGTATTCTCTTTTTGATAAGTTCTCCTTGATGTCATGGAACCAAGGATTTCCATCTGCTTCTTCTTTGACATGAGCACAATATGCTGGCTGATTATGGATCCTCACTGGAATGGGATCGATATAGTTCTTATCTGGATTCTGTATCATTGAGGACAAAGTTACTAATGCATCGGCGAACTCATTTTGAATTCTGGGCACATGTCGGAATTCTATCTTCGTGAACCTCCTTTCAATTCCTGCACATGGTGCAGATATGGCAATATCTTGGAATTCTTAGTGGCCCATTCTCCTTGCACATGGTGCACAAGCAAATCCAAATCGCCAATCACCAACAACTCCTGAATATTCATGTTGACTGCCATGACGAGCCCTAGTATGCAGGCTTCATATTCTGTCATGTTGTTGGTGCAAGAAAATCTGAGTTTAGCAGATACGGGATAGTGCTGCCCCGTTGTTGATACCAAAACTGCTCCAATTCCTAATCCTTTGAAATTTGTTGCTCTATCAAAGAACATCCTCCAACCATCATATGTTTCTGTGATGTTTTCTCCTACGAATGATACTTCTTCATCGGAAAAATATGTTTTCAAGGGTTTGTATTCACATCCCACTGTATTTTCAGCGAGGTGATCTGCCAATCCTTGTCCTTTGACTGCCTTTTGAGTTACATAGATGATATCGAACTCAATCAGTAGTATCAACCATTTAGCCAACTTCCCCGTAGGCATGGGCTTTTGAAATATGTACTTCAGAGGATCCACCCTAGATATGAGGTATGTAGTGTAGGTACAGAAATAATGCCTCAACTTATTAGCTGTCCAGGTCAAAGCACAGCAAGTGCGTTCAAGCAGAGAATACCGTGCTTCATAAGTTGCAAATTTCTTACTCTGGTAATATACGGCTTGCTCTTTTCTTCCTGTCTCATCATGTTTTCCTAAAAACACATCTAACGGCTCCATCTAACACAGATAGATAAAGTAGAAAAGTTCATCCTAGTTCAGGCGGGACCAGAACTGGTAGTGTGGACAGGTATTCCTTAATCTTGTCAAAAGCTTTCTAACAATCCTCAGTCCAACTTGTCTTGGCATCCTTCCTCAGCATCTTGAAGATGGGTTCTCATATTACGGTGGACTGTGCTATAAATCAACCGATGTAGTTGAGTCATCCTAAGAAGCTCATCACGTCCTTTTTGCTTTTGGGTGGTGGTAATTTCTGGATAGCTTTGACTTTAGTTGGATCTATCTCGATCCCTCGACAACTGATAATGAACCCCAATAACTTTCCTACGGGAACCCCGAATGCACACTTTGATGGGTTCAACTTCAAATTGAACCTCCTGAGCCTGTCGAAAAATTTCCTCATGTCTTCTATGTGATCTCGACTCTCTTGGATTTGATAATGATGTCGTCCACATATACCTCTATTTCTCTTTGTATCATATCATAGAAAATGGTTGTCGTGGCTCTTATGTAAGTAGCCCCAACATTCTTCAGACCGAATGACAACATCTTATAACATTATACACCCCAAGGTGTAACAAAAGCTGTCTCCTCGACATCTTCTTCATCTATCCATATCTAGTGATAAACTACGAAGTAATCTACAAAGGATTGGAGTTCATGCTTGGCACAGTTATCGATCAGGATATGTATATTTGGCAGCGGGAAGTCATCTTTGGGACTTGCTTTGTTTAAATCCCGATAATCAACACATACTCGGACCTCCCCATCTTTCTTTGGAACTGGCACAATATTAGCTAACCATGTTGGGTACTCAACCACCCTAAGAACCTTGGCTTTGATCTGCTTGGTAACTTCCTCCTTGATCTTCAAACTCATGTCTGGTTTGAATTTTCTGAGTTTCTGCTTGACTGGTGGGCACATGGGATCGGTAGGCAACTTGTGAGCTATTATAGATGTGCTCAAACCGGTCATATCATCATACGAACATACGAAGACATCTTCATATTCCTTTAGAAAACGGAAGTATTTATTTCTTCTCTGTTGGTGATAAATGAATGTTGATGCAGGTCTCTTTGACGGTCTCAGCATCTCCCTAATTTACTGCTTTTGTTTCATCCAGGTTGGACTTAGGCTTATTCTCAAAATTCTCAACTTTCCTGACAATGTCCTTTGGTATCTCACTATTCTCATATTGTGTTGCCTCATTACATGTCACGGTCATGGGTTTATCAGGAAAACTAATAATAACATTGTAGAAGGTAATAGTATAAAAATAGTAATGAATAATGATAAAGGATAGATACGTTTAATTAAAACTGAGAAAATTATTCAAACAAAAGCTTGGCCCAGTAGATCGAGCATTTATTTGAAACAGAGAAATCTTAAAACAAAATTATTGGAAAATTTAAATGCATAGAACAACTATAAATTCTGCCAAGCTACCCAGGGACTCGGGGGGCTTGGGATGGTGTCGCGGTCTAGTTTCTGAGAACAACTCCCTTTGCCACAGTCTGAATGGTGAGGCCTTCTTCCTCCTCCTCCTCGATTATGGCACTGCAGTCCATATCCTCATCTTCAATGAATAGATCCTTCAGCCCAGCTAGTGTTTTTTCTTTAGCAGTTCCCCATATTGGGTTTGCATGATGGAAAGCTTGTTCCAAATGTGGTACTGGTTTCTCAAGAGGGTAATACCGTCCATGCCATAGAGGCGACCACTCCTTGTACACTTGCCATGTATACTGGTACACGATCCTAAAGGTGGTACCATGGTTTTTCAACCTTATCATCTTGGTAATACCGTGAAGGTTCTCTCCCAACCCCTTGCTGGGTTGATATCTGGACCAGGCTAGTATACCTTCTATTTTGTTACTCCACCACTTATCCTTCTCGATGGCATAGAACCATTCAATGTGATGGTAGGTTTCCCCTCTTAGCCTCCTTCTATGTTCAATGGCACGAATGGTCTGACTAGTATAGATAGGGTTACTCCCGTATCCATAAATGATTACCTCCTGACGATTCCACTCAAATTTACGGCTTGACATACTGTGGAGGGCATAGCTCTAGCAGCATGGATCGATGGGTGGACCAACAAAAGATTATATGAGGCTGGTATGCCAAGCACTTGGAACTCAATGTCGAACCAAGTTGGTCATATCTGCAAATAAAGGTTAATTTCCCCAATCGTGCCCCTCTAGGACCAATCAAAAGCCTTCAAATTCATGCTTCCAGTCCGTATTTCATGGAAACCTTTGTCCAACATTTTCAGGGTATCTAGTGGACAAATATTCAGACTAGAACCTCCATCAATCAGGACCATGGCAATGAACTTGTCTTCAAACTCTACCGTAATGTGTGATGCTCGATTGTGATTCAGACCTTCGGGCAGAAGCTCATCTTCGTGGAAGATAATCTTATGTCTCTCTAGAACTTGACCCACCATGCTAGACATATCTCCACCAGTGATATTATTGGCTATATAAGCCTCACTCAGTACTTTCATCAAGGCGTTCTTGTGTGCGTCTAAATTTTTTAATAGCGATAGGATAGATATCTGAGCAGGGACTTTGTTCTAATGATCAACAACAGAATATTCTTTCGCATGTACTTTCCTCCATATCCAGCTCGGTCTCAATGACAGGTTGCCTAGAAGTGGCATCCTTACTTGAACCTCCCAGGTGTTCAGGTGTGTATACTCATCTAGTTCTAGTCATTCCTTGTGGGGCTTCAGATTCCTCTATCTTAGTCTTCCTTTTTCGCCGAGCCTCGGTGACATAATTCCAGGGTATTGCTTTTGAGTTAAATAGGTTTGTGGTGGACACCGTCACAGTGAAAGGTATGACCACTTCTAATTCAAATGGAATGGAGGTGGCTGCGGTAGGAGCTACTTCCACCGCAAATGGAACTGGCGCAGTTACCTTAAAATCAATGGTACCTAAGTCTGAACCACGATAGAAGTAAGTGTAACTGCAACCTTAGGGTCATCGCATTCTCAAATAAGTCTGATTGACCCCTCAGGGTCCCATTCCTAATTTGTTTTTGTAACATGTATATCGTCACCTCTATGGTCAGGGAGGGGATTATTACGGACATTAGGTGCGGCTTCTTTCGCTTGTATGACCTTATTTTCAATGAGTGTCTGGATATTAACCTTCAATGTTCGGCACTCAACAGTGGTATGCCTTTTCATATCGGAGTGGTATGCACAAGTTTTGTTTGGATTGACCCATTAGGATGGATTTTCTAGTGCCACAGTGGGAACAGGAATTATGTAACCTGTGGCCTTCAACCTTTCATACAATTTGTTAATGGGCTCAGCAATGGCAGTGTATTGTCTAGGTGGCTTGTGGTCAAAGTTGGGTCTTGGTCTTGGGTAAATTTTGTGAATCGGTGGTTATTGGAAGTAGGATGGTTGAGAATTATATGTATGATGGACAGCGGGTGGTTGAGAATATCAGGGGGATGAGGGTTGATATGTAGGTGGTGATGCTTGGTACGTAGGTGGTGATGCTTGGTATATAGGTGGAGGTTTCTAGTATGTGGGTGGAGTTGTCTGGTATGTGGGTGGAGGTGTTTAATATGTGAGTGGATTTTTTGGGCCCTGGGCCACCATTACTGCGCCAACATCTCTTTTCTTCGATATGCCACCTGATTGGAGTGCCTTATTCATGGCTTGCAATGCCTTAAAATTTGTTACCATTACGCTCCTGATCCCTTCCTCAATCGTTTCCCTGAGCTTGATGATATCAGAGAATTTGTGATTCTCGATGACCATCAGTCTCTCATAATATTGTGGATCCTGTGCTGTGATGAAGAATTTGTTCATCTCTTCTTCATCCAAAGCGGGCTTGACCTTGGTGGCTTTTGACCTCCAACGAGTAGCATATTCGTGGAAAGTCTCAGTAGGTTTCTTCTTGAGTTCTGAATGTAGAAGGCATCAGGTGCATTCTCTGTGTTGAACCTGAACCGGTCCATAAAATCTGATGCCATGCTTACCCAATTTGACCATTTCATAGGATTATGGCTGATATACTAAGATAACGTGTCCCCGGTAAGGCTTCTCACAAAGAGCTTCTTTAGAATTTTCATCTTTTCCAACCCCAACAAGCCTGTCACAGTATGTCCTTAGGTGAACCCTGGGATCACCCGTACCATCGAACATTTCAAACAGGCTTGTATGCTTCTGGAAATTCCATATTGGGCTGTATGCACAGATCTTTGTAGTTCAAACCTTCTATTCTTCTATAGCCTTCAACACCTTGAACTCGTCTTGTTAACTTCTTGAGTTCTTCGTCCATGTTCTTAATGAGCAGGTGATAAGTTGGTATTTTACCAAATTATCTTATTTTTAAACCTATATTTTTGCTATGTTTGAGTGATAAAATCGTGTGTTTAATGTCATTTACTTCTATTTCATAGGTTTTGTGTGATTTAGAAGTAATGGTGAAGAAACCAAGTGAAAACAAATAAAAAGGAGCTAAAATGGACAAAATAGAGCCTGCCAGTGATTTGCTCTTCGCGAACGCGAAGGTACCACGCGAATGCAAAGAAGCAAGAGAGCTAAACCTTCGCGAACGCGAAGTACCTATTGCAAATGCGTAGTTTCAAAAACAAAACCTTCATGAACGCGAAGGACTAAACAAAAACGCGAACGATCAGGATAGCAAACCTTCACAAACGCGAAGATGTGATCGCGAACGCGATGAAGAAACTGGGCGAGAAACCTGCGCAGTTTTGGAATTTCACATTTTTCACCCCAAATCATTTAATACCCAAACCAGCTCATTTGTAAGAAATCTTTGACTTATTTTTAGTTCTTAGACTAGAGAAGAACAAGTTTTTAAAGCTAGTGTTTGCACACACACTTGGGTCTTGAAGATTTGAAGCTTGTTGTTAAGGATTTCTTACCTATTTATATTTATTTCTTCATTTCCTTGCTTTGTATTGTATATCTAAGTGCATAGTATTTTATTCAACACTTGAATCTTGTTTATGGAAATATTCATGTTTAAAGTGTGGATTAAATACCTTGTTGTGCTTATGTATTGAATGATTTTTATTCTTTTATGAAGTGAGTTATTGTTATTTTAATTATTCTTGTTCTTTAATGTTTCCAAAGGGATTAGCTAACCCTAGGACTTGCCCATTAACTCGGAATTAATTTTGAAAAAGACAATGTGGGGTTTGGAAAGATTAATTAACAAGAACTTGAGGTTTTAACACTCATTTTATAGTTTCTACCTAGGGATAGGATTGAACTACTTGTACCCATTCCGGGTGTGCTTAATCTCCTAATTGTTTTAGGGATAATTCAATTAGAAATCCTTTTTAGTCTTTGGAAGAAGCTAATATAATTATTAGCCGTGGCTAAGTAACGTATACTCGCTCATATTTGTAAAATCATGAAATACATTGGATCGTTACTTGAATGTAATTCCCGATGCATCCATACTTGTAGCCATTGATCATTTTACTTGATTTATAGGTTAGTTTACATTTCCGCATTTAGGTAGAAACATTTTCTAAACCAAGTTCTTAGTGTTTGGCATTGCGCGATAAGTGATAATTCTCTTACATTACTAATTGCCTACATATTGTTCTCTGTAGGATTCGACCTCAACTCATAGTTGGGTAAATTATATTACATGCGGCCTTGTCCATTTACCTTTTAGTAGTGGATTTGGACGTCATCAGCAGTTCCTTTTCGGAGGGTTTTGATGCACAGTAGAGTGGTTGGGTAGAATGCGGTACAGTTTCCACATATATAGGATTGCTTTGATGGTGATGGTCATTGGTGGAGTTTAGTGGATCAGGAATGAGTGGTGGTGTATTTTAGGGAGTGTGGTAAGCGGTGGTGTGTGGGTACTTGATTGGTTGATACTGTTGTGGTGGAGTCGGTATTGGTAATGGAGTGGTGTATTGATTTGGTATTGTACGGTTTTGTGGCTGTTGGTTTTGTATGTTTTTAGGAGGTGTTGGGTTTTTTGCGTTTGGTTGGTGGATATCAGGGTCATTAAGGGTGAGTGACAAATTTGCCAAATTTCGGAATTGCTCAAGTTCTCCTTGTAGTTCCAGTATATTTTGTTCAAGTCTCAAATCGGGTCATTCGGGACCAGGGTACTACGGCCGTCGGAAGTCTCCGCGTTCTCAATGTTTTCCTTTTGGATTCCACATAAGTCATCCATCTTTGCCTTCCCTCTACTTTTCGTGTTGCTTGGATAAGGAGGAGGTGGAGGGCATCTAGATCTGGTATGATATGCTGATGAGGCAAGTATGGATGAACCAACCTATGAGGATGGGAATAATAATAAAAAATAAACAAAAAAAAGGTAACAAGTTAGTGGGGATTCTGAAATGTTGGCAGTATTCAAATACGCATCGCGAAATATAACTTGTATCCTAATTTGGGATCCTCATTGTGGCTGAGGTAGGCCTAGCAACAAATAAATTTGGTGAACATCAAAGGCCAATAAATGCATCATTTCATAATATAAAAGTAGACGAATACAAAGCGACACTAACATAATGATAAAACAAGTTGCTACTGGCACTTGGCCTTATTACATTTTAAGAAAAGCAAATAATCCTAATCCATTTGGTCCCAGAAGGACCTTCCCTAGATTCGATCTTCCGAATTCAGTCATATAGATCCCCCAGATCGTGTAGTCCAAGCAGCAAGTAGGCTCGGGCCAGATGTCCTCCCTCAGCTCCTTCAGCATTCTGGCAGTTTGCGATCCTCTTTATAACTTTGCCATCTATCTCCACTATTCCTCGCTCCAGGTATTTCGTTTTCCTTTTAGAAGTGATCGCCATATCTTTCCATTCCTCAATCAACCTTGCATTCTTCTCACGTATTTCCCGGTGCTCATTTTCAGAGTCGTGAACCCTTTTGCGCAGCCTGTTGTAATTGACTTGGGTTTCAGCTTCCTCATCTATGATTCTTTTTCCTCGACCGGTCCCTGGTGTCACCATCCCTTTCAAATCATCCCCTAACCGTATCGGGTACAGAGTTTTACACCCTTCATGGTATCTATCCGGCTCAATGGTATTGTTCTCCACAATGATTTTGCAGTGCGACATATTTTGAGCTTGGCACTTGTAAGGGACATCGCCGTCTTGATAGTCTGCCATGAAGTGGATCATCTTGATGACCCTTGGCATAACCTATTTTCTGCCCGCTTGCGTCATAACTCGCATAGGGACATATGGATATATCCCTCTCAAACCGATCAACACCAAATACGAAGCATCGCTGAACCTGATAATAAACTCGTCCATTGGAAACCATTCAACTATCCACTGCACCTGTCCCTCGGTCAAATTGTCGAAGAACTCTACCATTCGCTGGTACTTTCAGGTTGAGCAAATCTATCCAAAATTTAAGTCATCTGC
Organism: Nicotiana glauca; assembly: GCA_026770625.1. Classification (NCBI taxonomy): domain Eukaryota; kingdom Viridiplantae; phylum Streptophyta; class Magnoliopsida; order Solanales; family Solanaceae; genus Nicotiana; species Nicotiana glauca. The sequence continues at coordinate 18,004 of MU725253.1, forward strand.
TTAGGGTGAGGGAAAGAAATATGTTCGTTCCAAGCCCTTCGCAGAAATTCTTGGCGATGGCGACCCTTTTGGAGATACTCTAACAACCATAATTGTAGCAATAAGTTGCAACCTTTGAAATGCTTGAACCTTCTTTGACAGCGCTCTTCGGCCTTGTAGATATCAGCTATGATCATGGAGACTATGGTATATGTCTGTCTATTAACCCCTTCCATCAGAGTTTTGGAGACCATGGCCAACCTAGTGTGGACTCTTCCCTTTGTTACCAGGAATACTATCATCCCCAAAAAGCACATAATGAATACGAACACTCTGCAGTGGATGTGACCCAGTGAAATGAGGGCGATCTCATCATGGTAAGTGTGAAAAGACTTTCTACGGCCATACATCTCATAGAGATATTCGAAAGGTATGTAGGAGTCCTTCAGGCACACTAGGTCGACATTCTTTTTCGGCCCCATCATCTTCAAACATCCCCTGCCTGTACGGTTTTCTGGCACCAAAAGCCCAGGACTATCCCAAGTTAACCTTGCAAGTCCTCCTATTTCATTTAGAAGCGGTGTCATTTCTATGTCATCGAAACAAAACATCGCTCTTTCTCTATCCCAGAATAGGGTAGCAGCCTTAATCAATTTGTAGTTTAGTTCAATATCTAGCAGGGATGGCAAGTTACCCAGGTACTTTTTCACATGCTTCTTGTCACTTGAGGAGAGATTTTCCCACCAATCTTGCAACAATGAAGGGATACTGCTCACCATATCAAATCTGGGGACCTCGTCCCTCATTTTCTGCAAAACAAAAGTCTTAGTACTTACCCCCCACCAGATTCGACTACTTATACATTTATGATTAGCATATCGACATTTAGTTCTCAAAATTAATATATATAATGTGATTGCATCCATTGGGATTATGCAAAACCCGATGGACTTTGGATAAGGCTTATCTTAAAGGATCATTATGTGGACAACATAACTGACCCAACTAGGTTTGACCATGATGCATGCACAATTTAAACAGAGTAAGGTTTATATGGGTTTTAGACTGGTACCCTCAAGCGGAAAACTTGAAAAACACGGAATCGTTAACTGCATAGTTGATTGAATGGGTTTATCGCAAATAAGCCTTTTCGAATTTAAGGGTAGTAAATAGGAAGAGTGCAACCACTCATTATAGTGCTGCTATAGGATTTGATACGCACGAGTGGAATATGATATGGAGCATGATTTATGAAGCAGTTAATAATATGTAGTCAAGTATTTTCACGTAGGAAAAAATAAATACAGAATTTAAATAATTGAAAAGACAGTTATAGAGAAAGAAAATAAGGAGACAAGTCAGTTTTCAAGGTAATAAAGAAATCATAATAGACAGTTGATATTCAAATAAAGGAGAAGGGACAAGATGGAGCATGATTGGACTAATTTGAAAAGAAAATTTCGTTATGGTAAGAGCCTAAAATATCCCCAGCAGAGTCTCCATGCTATCGCGCCCTCTTTTCTCTTCCCTCGCGGGGAGAAGTCCAGGTTTCGACATTCACGGGGTGTAATGACTCATTTCCTCTTGGGAATTGGATACTTGAAGAGTCTCCACCTAACGGATTATGGTGCGTTAGGGCACGTAGAGTGATTAACTCTTGAGTTGGTTTGCATTACCAGAGATTAGGGTAAGGGCTAGAAGTAACCTCGAGGGGAAGGTGTTAGGAACCCCTCTTAGTCCACAACTGTGGGTCCCGACCGAACTTATATTCACACATTACTCCATATAAATAGTTGAATAAGATAAGTTACAAGTAAAGCATGATGGATAGTTCAGGAAGTAAGATAAAGGTTTGAACAAATTGTAAAACAAAGGTTTAAATAAGGACAGGATTTGGTAAAGGAGAGGTCCAAGGTTGTTTGTCCTATAGGATCACCCCACACAATGTCCGGTAGACACTCCTCAATGAGGGGCTACATGTGACATTAACGCTTAGTCATCATATCCCATGTCTACCCTTCCCAACCCCTTATTGGTCATGCAAAGCGAGTGTTTGGTCACAGATTCCAATTGTGTGCTGCTACCCGTCCCTTCTTAGTGGTCCCGGAGGGAGTTAGGACCTCTACTTATAGATAATTCTAGATGTACCCCCTAAGGTTTAGAAAGGCGAAAACTCTAAGGCGACAGTCAAAACATGTAGGACTTTCACATAATGGGAGCAGATAAAAGGCTGAAGTTTCCTCCTCAAAAACATACAAGCAGCATGATCAAACACAATTAAAGTCTCTATTAATCAAAGTCCTAAAGTCGGATCTCTAGGTGACTATGCAGGAATAGACAAAACTTTTATACCCAGATGTTATAACCTAGATGTTGCTTAGGGACTCATTTATAGTTATTAGAATCACAAACGTTAAACGACAGAGACAGTTTTAGGGAAATGCCCTCAGGCTTGCCAATATGGAGTATATTGTGCCTCTATTAATGCGGAAACAAACATGTTTTTGAAATAGACTCCTTCAATACCTATAAGCATGGTGTCTGATGAGATTAATGCAATTTTGAAAGAACTTACTTCAGGAAATGTATCACTTAATAAGACCAGCTTTAGAGATGAACTAGGTCTAATGAAATTGATTTATTAGGCTAAATTAGATTACCAGATAGAATTGTGAGTATAGATCCCTATAAGAATGATATCTAGGCGTATTACTGATTTTAGACGATTTGCAACAACATACAGAAAGACTTATTAGAACTGAATCAGAGTCGAATCCTATATGCATGGCATCTATATTTGAATTGATTTAAGACATGATTGTTTAGAACCTATAAACATGGTTTCTAACATGACAAAAATGTAGAACCTTGGGAACAGGATTTTCACTTGATGCAAACGACAGTAGAAGTGAAACCTTATAGGCATGATTTCTATTAGATGCAAACAAAATTATAAATGAAACCCAATAAACATGATTTCTATTAGGAGAAAGCAATCAGATTCAAAAGAGCAAACCTATGAGCATGTTTTCTACTTACACAAGCTGTCAGATTCAAAAGTAAGGTCCTAAGAGCAGTATTTCTACCCATATTTCCCCATAAAGTATATATCTACCCACCATTTTTACTAAATACCCCAAATATCTGTTTACAAATTATTACAGGCCAATGAATGAATTACATAAATGAAATAGAAAATCAAGAAGCTATTCTATAGGGAGCCTGCAATTAGGCCCAATTTTTCCAAAGCCTCCAATGGTCTCATAAGCCTCAATTCCATAGACAAATCAGAGTCTAGGTATATCAAAGTTCCATAAGGGTCTCCATGACCCCGAGCAATTCTAATACCTAGACTTAGCAACCAAGAGTGGAACCAGTGCAGTGTGGAAAAGCCAACCTCAGTATGCCAAAGTTCAGAGGGCTCTCAAGAGGATCCCAAGGTAGTACACATACTAGAGGGGAAAAAACTTATTGAATAAGAGTAAAGTGGGAGTGCAGGACACAAGTTGAAAAAGATTTATTAGAGACTGTTTTGAAAGCAATTAGTAAAGCAACAGAGGTTGCTTGAAAAGATGTGGGGGTGGTAAACAAAGTCAATCACTTCAGGATAGGATCTCACACAGAATCCAACTGATTTCAGTAGTCACCCCGGGGTCAAAGGGTTTGGGGATACACAGATATTTGACTGTAAACATATAACCCCAGCAAGGGTCTTAGGAATGGTTTTGACATGCTCAGAGATTGTTGACACTGGCATAATCATAAAACTGTAATTAAGGATATAACTCAGTAGAAATAAAGTATCATAGCAAATATGGTAATGAAATCAACCAGCTTAAACAGACGAGGTAAAGCTTTTACGGCTTTAAAAGAAAATCTTTCAATCACCAATAATTTAGAAAATCAGAATCAATCAAGAGGGAGTCATGATTCTGTATTTTCAACATATAAATAGAGAAGATCAAACAGACGTAGCAAACGGCAAGGTTAGCCATATTGACAGAGAGAAGCAAGAAATGAACAAGCAAAAGGAGCACAGTCATACACAAGTGTCATAAGTAGGCTAAGGATTCAGTAAAACACACTCGAAGCATGGTAACCACTGAAGATTAACAAAAGTCAAGTAAACAGACTAACACATAGAACCAAAGCAAAGAAAATCTTAGAAATTAGGGCTTTTGACATAAGCGAATTAAAAAGCAATAAGAACAAAAGATCGGTGAAAATAAGTAAGGAAAGAGGTTTAAACATAAAGAAAATTAATTAAAAAATAATATCGATCTTAATTGTTTCTAAAAAATAATTTTTCCATACCAAGTTGATTAGAAATGTATAATTATCATTTTAAAAATATAAGGGCCGATTTTACACGTGTAAAATTATAATTATATACTAAAAGGGCTAACGTTATAATTATGTGCAACTTAGCTTAAAAAATACTAAATGTAATTATAAAAATACATGAAAATCATATTAGCCATATTTTGACATAATTATAGAAATTAAATAAATGAATTATTATAACAATAATTTAAAAAATATTTATTGAGGATTTTATGGATAAAGGGGAGAAATTAAATCGATTTAAACCCTTAAAATTATGAAAAAAATAATAAAAGCCTTGTGTATGCATATATATATGGATATATATGCTATTTTGAAGGTATTTATGTATATTTAAAATATATAGATAAAAATGGGGTATCAACAATATGTTGATTTGTCACATCTCCAGAATTGGTTTTTTCTTTCTTCAGCTCTCTAGTTTTGAGCTCAAGTGGACCTAATATGTCTTCCACATATTCTGTGTTCAGTAAATGATAGTAACTCTACCATTGTTGCAACAATCTCTACAATAACAAGTAAAATCAGACCTAAAAATGAAGGGAGTAGGAGTAAAGGAAGTAAAACAACAATTCAAAAATAGAAATACGTCACCTTTTGCATCTCTGACATCAGTGTTAAGCCAATTCCATCTCCCATATCCAAATATAATTTTAGCAAGTTTATGAACCATGTCCAAAAATGCTTGGTCTCTTGGTCCACCACAATCCATACTATGAAAAACATCTGTTGATTTTCATTCTTTTCAATTGCCACCAATAATTCACCTTTGCATGCCCCATTTAAAAAGAAAACATCAAATCCAATAATCTTCCTATATCCTTCTAACTAACCCTTCTTCAAAGCATAAAAAATATATGTAAAACTATACAACTAAATTATTTCCAGGTACGGTATTTGTATCTGTTCTGATCCAACAAGTACTCCCAGGATTTGTCTCCTTAATAATATCAATATAATCACACAACCTTGAAAATTTTATCTTCCAGTCCCCCATGAACTCTTGTATTACCCTAGCCCTATAATAACTAGTTTTTCCAACATATAAACCAACCATGTCTTTGATATGATCTTGTAACTCCCACAGTTTTATACCGGATATGGATATATTTTTTTCCCTAAATTTGTGAGCAATATTTTTTTATGTGGACAATCTATTCTTGGTGTACTTATTGCATTTATGTTGTGGATGGTACCTCTTCACAATGAAGTCACCAGCATCTATGTCTTTGATTGCATAGTGTCTATTTGCATCTGCTAGTCCTGCACTTCACAAGTACTCTGTTGCTCTCATTTGGTTTTAATTTCAGATGAACCTTGTACTCAATGTCATAATTAGTCACTGCCTTCCAAAACTCTATAGCATTTTTAAACATCATCCCAAGTTCAAACATAATAAATTTACATTTAGGATCATGTCTATCCTTTTTGCTTATTCTTCTAGCTGGTAAATCAACATCCCTTTCAGTTTCAGCATCTAACTCATCCTCAGAATCATCACTTCCAATGTTTGAACTACCAAGATAGTCCTCTTTCCCACCTAAGTTACATGTATATTTATCTATCTTACTTATTTCAATGTCTTCAAACCTTTTATCTAGCCCAACATCTCCTATTGGTACTTTATGTGTTGTAGTGGGGTTTTTCTTTTCTTTTTCTGTTGTTTTCACTCCTTCTTTTATTTGTTAGTTCTCTTAGCTCTTTATCAACCTCACTATCATCTACATCAGATATGACATCCAATTCAGACTCACTACTATCCAGATTTCGTAGAATATCAAGATATGTTGTGTTTTCAATCCCATTTAAGTCTTCAAAAACTACAACATCTTCTAGTGTCAAGTCCTCTATTGTTTGTGCCCCTTCAACCACACTTAGGTTATCTTCAGCCTGTACTTTTGTATTTCTATTCTTTGACCCAACATGTGCTGCCCTAGACCTAATAATTGAAAGGTTGTCTTCACCATATTCCCCACTAGTAGGACCACATGGGACCACCCTTTCCACTACAACAGGGCCATTAATAGCATGCTCAATAAATAAGTCCAAATAGTAAAAGTTTCAAGAGGAGATACAATATTATAAAGCTGAGTGTCATTTTCCAACAAAATAAGTCTTTTGTCTCTTGTTTCAAAACATAGAAACCATCAATAGTATTACGCCCAAGGTCTTTCGAATAAAATTGCAATTCGATCAAGGAAAAGTGATCTTTTTCATTACCATAGATTCTCACGTGTCTTTCACCTATGTATTTTAGGCTAGGCTTCATTGATAAAAGTACCACCATGGTGAAATTGGGCTTGAATAAATTTCATAGACATGACAAAGATTTTACATAGTGAAACAAAATAAAAGACAAAAAGCTCAGCTCAGATTCTCTCAAATTGGACAAAAAGAAAACCTAATTTTTAGGGAAATTTCAAAATTACCACTATAACTATAATAATTATAAATATAAATAATATAAAATCTTACTTGTACTTAAAAACCTTGGTTATTCTAAAATATTAGTAGCTCATTAATATGGGCTTCTAGATTGTATACATACTACCGACGCCTCAACAAACACCTCTCTTAATAATTGATTAAACAACAAAATACACGTGTAAGGATGGAAGAAAATTGAAATCGAACACCAATCGGCCTATAATTTTTTGGGGTTTTACGGTGGGAGACTACAGTGAGATAGGTAGTGCAAAAATGTATTGAGGGGGGAGGGTTGATAAACGTATTTGATTTAGGGTAAAAATGAAGTGAGTAAATCTGTTTTAAGACAAACAGAGCATATGTGGACTACTTAGATAGGTGGATGATTTTTATTGTAATGATCCAAAAGGTCATCACTTTTTTTGGAAATAGATTCTGTATTTCGAGGCCTTAAAACCTCCTTTTTGTCTCACCTATATTTGCGTGCGCAGTCCAGGCGTGTATTCGGAAAGCCATTATGTAAAAATTTGTGAAAATGATAAATTTTAATTTTAAAATGAATTGAGGTTGACTTAGGTTAATATTTTAGGTAAACGGACTCAGACCCATGATTTGACGGTTCTGAACGGTCCGTAGGAAAATATGGGACTTGAGCATATGCTTGGAATCGAGTTCCGAGGTCCCAAGCCCGAGAAATGAATATTTGAAGAAAATTGTTTCACTGAAATTTTTAGAGTTTTTGAAAATTTGAATGTAAATGAATTTTATGGAATCGGGCTCGTATTTTGGTTCCGGAGCCTGATACAGGTCTTATATGGGATTTAAGTTGAACCTGTAAAATTTTGTAAGAAACGGACTTGATATGACGTGAATCGGACCATCGGTTGTTACAATTTCAACTTAAGAGTTCATGAGATTTTTTTTTGATTTTGATGCTAAATTCATAGTTATTGATGTTATTTTGATGAATTGATCGCACGAGCAAGTCGGTATGATATTTTTGAACTTGCACGCATGTTTGGTTTAGATACCCGAGGGCTTGGGTGAGTTTTGGATAGGCCATAGAGTGAAATTAGACTTAGGAAATTACTGGTGTGTTGCAGGCCTGCAGGCTTCGCAATTGTGATGTCTGGCTCGCAAATGCGAAGTTGTATCGCAAATCCGAAGATGACCTGGGCAGGCCTTGATTGCAAATGCGAACATTTTATCGCAAATGCAAAAACGCCAGAGTTGTAAATGCGACTTATTCTTCGCAAATGCAAAGATGGAAGGTCCTAAAGGGGTTCGCAATTGCGAAACTTGGTCGCAATTACAACATCAGAGACCAGTTAGTTAAGACTTAGATGCATTTTCATCCATTTTTAAAACATTCTCAAAACCTAAACACTTTTGGGAAATTTTCTAAAGAAAAGTTCATCTCCAAACCAATTGTAAGTAATTTCTAACTCAGTTTCTTTAATCTATAACATCTTTTTACATGATTTCAATTCAAAATCAAGGGTTTTCAAAGGAAAATTGGGTGTTTTGGGTAGAGCTTAGGATTTTCAAATTTTGGATATTTGGACCTCAATTTGAGATCCGATTTCAAAACAATTTATATATTTGAGTTCGTCGGTGAATGGGTAATCGGGTTTCGGTTCGAACCTTGGGTTTTGACCATGTGGGCCCGGGGTTGATTTTTGACTTTTTAAGAAAAACTTTAGAAAATCTATTTTCATGCATTAGAATTGATTCATTTAGCATTTATTGATATAGTTAAGTAACTTATGGCTAGATACAAGTGAATTGGCGATGGAATGAAGAGTTAAAGCGGTAGTTGAGGCTTGAATTATGTTCGTGGCATCGAGGTAAGTGTTTGGTCTAACCTTAACATGGGGGATTAGGAGTTGTGTCCTATTTGCTAGTATGTGTTAATTGTTAAGTACGACGTATAGGCATGGTGACAAGTATCTATATGTTGGTGTCAAGCATGCCTGTGAGTCTTATACTATGATTAATGTGAGTCCGTTTTGTATTGTTCATGCTTTATGTTAGAATAGTTATGTAAATAGGAGTAAATAACCCTAATCCCATATGTATTAGGAGTAGGACAGGTTATGTATATATAGGGCTCATTGTATGTGTAAATTAATCAATAATAATATTTTCTCCCGTACTTTCTCACATGGCATCAGAGCATTAGTGAGAAACATATCGTTGTGCATCATTCCAGCGACTTCCGGGAAGAAAGACCTCGTCGCCGTGCAATTTTCCGGTGACTTAGAAGGTTGCCCGTAATCAAGTCACTTTCTATTGGTGTTGTGCAAAAACAAACACCACTACTAGGTAGATCATTCGTCGGTAACCAACCCTCTAAAATTTCTCCGGCAGAAAAGCTGCTACGCGCCCACACACGCCGATAGAAGAAATTTTTTGGCGAGTGCATGAAACCCACGCGCCGGTGTGTACGCCTGCTTCCAGCCATTTTTTTACAACGGTTCTTTAGAAAAGTTGGGTCGCCTACTAATTTCAACCCTACCCATCCTATTTTCGTTTAATTTCGACCACTTTGAGTTTTTCCCAACGACTACACTGATTTTTTCCGGCAAACACATTGTTTCCTTCATCTGTTTCAGCGAATTTTCAGTTGATTCTTTTTGTTATTTGGTGATAATCCAACCATGTATTTTGGAGTCGATGCTTTCGAATTTAAAAACCCGGGTTCTGGCAATTTCGGTATTATGATTATCTCAGAACATTTAATGGGAGGTTCAAAATACTTAGCTTGGGCTTCGTTTGTCGAGTTGTGGTGTAAAGGTCAAGGAGTTCAAGATCATTTAACAAAAAAGGCTATCAAAGGTGATGAAAAGGCCAAAACATTGTGGGAGAAGGTCGATGCTCAGTTATGTAGTATTCTGTGGCGATCTATTGATTCCAAGTTGATGCCCTTGTTCCATCCATTCCAGACATGTTATTTAGTTTGGGAAAAGGCTCGTAATTTATACACTAATGACATATCTCATTTTTATGATATAATATCACAAATGACAAGCTTGAAGAAATAGGAATTGGATATGTATACTTTCTTGGGACAAGTACAGGCAGTCATGAAAGAATTTGAGATGTTGATGCCAGTTTCTGCTAGTATTGAAAAGCAACAAGAGCAATGACAGAAGATGTTTCTAGTTCTTACACTCGCTGGACTCCCTAATTACCTTGATTCTGTACGTGACCAGATTTTGGCTAGTCCGACTGTCCCTACAGTTGATGAATTATTCTCTCGATTACTTTGCCTTGCTGCAACACCAAGTCACCTAGTGAGCTCATCACAGACACTTGACTCATCTGTCCTTGTATCCCAGTCAGTGGACAATCGGGGATCTCATACTATGGAGAATATACGAAGAGGAGGTCGTTTTGGAAGATCTAGACCCAAGTGCTCTTATTGTCATAAACTATGACACACTCGTGACGTGTGCTATTCTTTACATGGACACCCACCCAAAAATGGTTATATTGCTTAGACTGAAACTACAAGTAACTAGGGATTTTCTTTATCTAAAGGGGAGTATAATGAGTTCCTTCAGTATCGAGCAAGTAAGCAGACATCTTCACAAGTAACCTCTGTTGCTGGTAATTCTTTTGCTTGTGTTTCCCAGTCTAGTACTCTTGGACAATGGGTTGTGGACTCAGCCGCTTCTGATCATATCTCTGGTAATAAATTACTTTTGTCAAATATTGCGTATTCACAGTCTCTTCCCACTGTTACTTTAGCCAATGGGTCTCAAACCAAAGCAAAAGGAGTTGGACAAACGAATACCCTACCCTCTGTCACTCTAGATTCCGTTCTCTATGTCCCTGGCTATCCTTTTAATCTTGCACCTGTTAGTCATTTGACTCATGCCCTCCATTGTGGTATATATTTTATTGATGATTGGCAGACGATTTGAATAGGAATTGAATCAGAAGGCCTTTACTACCTTAACTCACTAAACTCCTCCAAGGCGTGTCTTGTTACAGATCCTCCGGACTAATTCACAGACGTTTAGGACATCCAAGATTATCCAAGCTTCAGAACATGGTGCCTAGTTTGTCTAGTTTATCCACATTAGACTGTGAGTCATGTCAGCTCGGGAAACATACCCGAGCCTCCTTTCCTCATAGTATTGAGAGTCATGCAGAGATTGTTTTTTCTTTAGTTTATTCTGATATATGGGGTCCTAGCAAAGTTAGTGCAACCTTGGAATTTTGTTATTTTGTTAGTTTCATTGATGATCATTCAAAATGTACATGGATTTTCTTAATGAACGATCGTTCTGAGTTGTTTTCTATATTCTAGAATTTTTGTGCTAAAATTTAAAATCAATTTGTTGTTTCTATTGGCACTTTTCGCAGTGATAATGCCTTAGAATATTAATCCTCTCAATTTCAGTAGTTTATGACTTCTCAAGGAATTATTCATCAGACCTCTTGTCCTTATACCCCTCAACGAAATTGGGTTGCAGAGAGAAAGAATAGGCACATCATTGAGACGGCTCGCACACTTTACATTGAATCTCATGTTCCATTGCGTTTTTGGGGCGATGCAGTACTCACAACTTGTTATTTAGTTAATCAGATGCCTTTCTCTCCCATCCAGAATCAGATACCGTATGCCGTATTGTTTCCCCCAATCACCCTTATACTCTATTCCCCCTTATGTTTTTAGGAGCACTTGTTTCGTTCATAACTTAGCCCCTAGGAAAGATAAGTTAGCTCTTCGTGCTCTCAAGTGTGTCTTCCTTGGTTATTCTCGTGTTCAGAAGGGATATCGATGTTACTCACCTGATCTTCGTAGGTACTTTATGTCCTATGACGTTATATTTTTTGAGTATAAACCTTTCTTTACCTCTTCTGACCATTCTAACCACCTTGATATATCTGCGATCTTACCAATACCAACCTTTAAGGAGTATACTATAGCTCCCCCTTCACCTTCTGTCACAGAAGTCTTACCGGAGTCTAGTATAGCTCCTCCTTCACCTTTCGCTACAGAAGTCTTGCCCATTCCAACTGTTGAGGAGTCTAGTATGGCTCCTCCTAGACTCCCTGGCACAGGACACCACTTTTGACATATCATCGTCGCCCGCACCCAGCATCAGGCCCAGTCGATTCACGTCCTGCACCTGACCCTACTTCTGCTGCGGATTTCTCTCTTCCTAGTACACCGATGGCAGTTCGGAAAGGTATACGGACCACCCTTAATCCTAATCCCCATTATGTCGATTTGAGTTATCATCATTTGTCATCACCCTATTATGCTTTTCTATCTTGTTTGTCCTCTGTTTCCATCCCTAAGTCAACATGTGAAGCATTGTCTCATCCAGGATGGCAACATGCTATGATTTATGAGATGTCTGCTTTACATACGAGTGGTACTTGGGAGCTCATCCCTCTTCCTTCAGGTAAATCTACTGTTAGTTGTCGTTGGATGTATGCAGTCAATGTTGGTCTGGATGGTAAGGTTGATCATCTTAAGGCTCGTCTTGTTACCAAGGGATATACTCAGATATTTGGGCTTGATTACAGTGATACATTCTCTCCCATGGCTAAGATAGCATCAGTCCACCATTTTCTATCCATGGCTGCTGTTCGCCATTTGCCCCTCTATCAGCTGGACATTAGGAATGCTTTTTTACACGGTGACCTTGAAGATGAAGTTTCTATGGAGCAACCACCTGGGTTTGTTGCTCAAGGGGAGTCTCGTGGCCTTGTATGTCACTTGCGCCGGTCACTTTATGGTCTAAAGCAGTCTCCTCGAGCCTGGTTTGGTAAGTTTAGCACAGTTATCCAGGAATTTGGCATGATTTTGAGTGAAGCTGATCACTCTGTATTCTATCGGCATTCTGCTTCGAGTCTCTGTATTTATTTGGTGGTCTATGTTGACGACATTGTTATTACCAACAATGACGAGGATGGCATTACTAAATTGAAGCAACATCTCTTTCAGCACTTTAGACTAAGGATCTAGGAAAACTAAAGTTTTTTCTGGGTATTGGGGTTGCTCAGTCTAATCAGGTATTGTGATCTCACAACGAAAGTATGCCTTGATATTCTTGAGGAGACAGGAATGATAGGTTGTAGACCTGTTGACACTCTGATGGATCCGAATTCTAAACTTCTGCCAGGACAAGGGGAGCCTCTTAGCGATCCTACAAGATATAGACGGTTGGTTGGTAAATTAAATTACCTTACAGTGACAAGACCTGACATTTCCTTTTCTGTGAGTGTTGTGAGTCAGTTTATGGATTCTTCTTGTGATAGTCATTGGGATGCAGTTGTTCACATTCTTCGGTATATAAAATCAGCTCCAAGCAAAGGTTTATTGTTTGAGGATCGAGGCCATGAGCAGATCGTTGGATACTCAGATGTTGATTGGGCAGCATCATCGTCTGATAGACGTTCTATGTCTGGATATTGTGTCTTAGTAGGAGGAAATTTGGTGTCCTGGAAGAGCAAGAAACAAAACGTAGTTGCTCAGTCTAGTGTAGAAGCAGAATATCGAGCGATGGCTATGGCGACATGTGAGCTAATTTGGATCAAACAGTTGCTCAAAGATTTGAAATTTGGTGAGATTAGTCAGATGGGACTTGTATGTGATAATCAAGCTGCTCTTCATATTGCGTCAAATCCAGTGTTCCATGAGAGAACCAAACACATTGAGATTGACTGTCACTTTGTTAGAGAAAACATACTTTCGGGAGATATTGCTATAAAGTTTGTGAAATCGAACGATCAGCTTGCAGATATTTTCACCAAGTCCCTCACTGGTCCTCGTATTATCTACACATGTAACAAGCTCGGTACATATGACTTATATGCACTAACTTAAGGAGGAGTGTTAGAATAGTTATGTAAAGAGGAGTAAATAGGCTTAATCCCATATGTATTAGGAGTAAGACATGTTATGTATGTATATGGCTCATTGTATGTGTCAATTAATCAATAATAATATTTTTTCCCGTACTTTCTCACACTTTATATGATGATTTAAATTGTTGAACAAGGCTTGTGGAAGTAATATTGGTAATTAAATATTGAAGAGCGTTGGCTCAAGTTGTAAAAAGATATGTGGAAATATTATTGGCATTTGAACATTGTAGAGCATTTGCTCAAGTTGTGAATTGAGTTATGAAGTAAATGTGAAAAAGAGAAGAGGTTTATAATATTGTCTCCCTTGCCGGGATGTTATTACTTTTGATGTTATCTTCCTTGCTGGGATGTTATTGCTTTTGATATTATTTCCCGTGCCGGGATATGGTTGTTATACTATTGCTCCTTTGCCGGGGATTTTATTGTGATTTTATTAATTCTCTTGCCCTTATTGCTTGCGATTGTTGCTTGGGTAAGAAATAGTGTTAAAGCATGAAGGGTGATACCATGCATGATATTTGCGAGAGAGTATTAATGCACGAAGGGTGATGTCGTGCCAAGATTGTGAGGTTAAAGTACGAAGGTTGATGCCGTGCCACACGATGTACAATTCTGTGCCATGATATGAGTGATAATGCAAAAGGATCATTTCGTGCCATGATTATGTAAGGTAAAATCACGAAGGGTGATGCCGTGCCGATTATATTTATTTTTATAGTGAGGACGATAGTAAAATTACGAAGGGTGATGTCGTGCACACGTCTTTGATTTCCTGATTTTTACTGATAATTGAGTTATTGTATTCTTTACATTTAACTGTTCGTTTTCTGTTGATACTTGTTGTTCGCCGTAGCATGATTCCCCTTTCCTATATTTAATTGTAAAGTGATGCTTTTTTTGTATATGATTTAACTGCAAAGGTTTATTTGGTAGTCTGGTCATTGCCTCGTCACTACTTTACCGAGGTTAGGCTAGGCACTTACCGGCATATGGGGTCGGTTGTGCTGATACTACACTCTGCACTATGTGCAAATCCTGGTGCCGAAGCTTTTTGATCGCTGCGATTTTGTTGCCTTCAGTCGTACAGGCGACCCGAGGTAGTCCTGTAGGTATCCGCAGGCCTTGGCATCTCCTTCTATCTTTTCATTATGTTTCTTTCATGTGTTCCAGAGATAACGTTATATTAATCTTTCGTACCTTTATTTTTAGTATTCCTAGACAGTCTGTGATATTGTGATACCAGTTCTGGGTAGCTTATGTTGTGGATTGGCACTGCTATCATTATTAAAGCATTACACTTTAGTCTTCCGCTTGTTTATTTCCGCTATTTATATGATGTTTATTCACCATTTTTAAAGGATAAAAATGAATTTTTTTAGGTAAATGGAACAATTGGCTTGCCTAGCTTCCACTAGTAGGCGCCATCACGACTCCAGAGGGTGGGAAAACCGGGGTCGTAACAAGTTGGTATCAGCGCTCTAGGTTGCTTAGGTCTCAGAATTCACTGACAAGCTTAGTAGAGTCTGAGGGATCGATACGAAGATGTTTGTATTTATCCCGAGAGGCTACAGAATTAGGAAAAACATCATATCTATTCTTTCCAGTCGTGCGATTTGATTTCTCAATGTTAATTGAACTTCTACTATGTTCTCTCGCAGATGGTGAAAACATGTACCGCTTCATTAGCTGACCAGTAGCCCGAGCCCCAGTAGCAGCTCCTGTAATGGGCAAAGGCCGAGGCAGTGCTAGGGCTCGAGGTAGAGGCAGAGCTCAGCCTAGAGCTCGAGCAGCAGCACCAGCGCTGGAGCCTCGAGTTGAGTTTGACGAGGAGGTTCCATCCCAGTTAGTTCCAGTGGGCCCATCTCAGGTCTTAAAGGGCTTCATCGCCACCTCTGTACTTCAGAATGCTCTGGTCCATCTAGTGGGCCTTATAGAGAGTGTCGCCCAGGCAGGCTTGCTTCCTATGGCAGCAGCCGTCTCACAGGCTGGATGAGGAGCCCAGTCTCCTTCTACTCGCACTCCGTAGAAGATGGCTCCCCAGTTTCAGACTCCAACAGCTCAGCTAGTTGGGGTAGTTCAGCCTGGTATTGTGGCACAGACCAGAGAGGGGCCGGCTATATCTGTTGATGCCTTATGGAGATTGGACTAGTTCACCAAGCTCTTCACTACCACTTATAGCGGTGTATCTTCCGATGATCCCCAAGATTATTTAGACAACTATCATAAGTTTCTCAGGAACATGGGCATAGTGGAGACCAATGGGGTCGACTTTGCTGCCTTTCATTTGTCGGGATCCGCCAAGACTTGGTGGAGAGATTATCGTTTGGCTAGACTAGCTAGGTCACCAGCTTTGACTTGGGATCAGTTTTCTCAGCTATTTCTGGAGAAGTTTCTTCCTATCACTCAGAGGGAGAGCTACTAGAGGCAGTTTGAGTGTCTCCAGCAGGGTTCTATAATTGTTACTTAGTACGAGACCAGGTTTATAGATTTGGCCCGTCATGCTTTTCTTACACTTCCCACAGAGAGAGAGAAAGAGAGAGAGAGAGAGAGAGAGAGAGAGAGAGAGAGAGGAGGAGGTTTATTGAGGGACTCGTTCAGCCTATTCGACTTCAGATGGCTAAGGAGAGGGGAAGCGAGATTTCCTTTCAGGATGCAACCAATATAACCAGGAGGGTTGAGATGGTTCTATCACAGGCGGGTGGTCAGGGGTATAACAAGAGGCCTCGTCAGTCAGGCTGATTCAGTGGTGCCTCGTCTGGAGGCAGGAATTCTTTTGTTAAAGGCCATCCTCCTAGGCCTTTTCAGTCAGCACTTTAGGTTTCTCACGGTGCTTCTGGTGGCCGTGGTTCTCATATGCAGTATTCCAATTAGCAGTCCTACAGTGCACCACCAACTCCTATTAGTGCACTGCCGCTCTAGAGTTTTCGGGGTGGTCAGTCAGGTCGTTAGGATCAGTATTCTTAGCAGTCGAGGGCTTGTTATACTTGTGGCGATACGCGACATATTGCTAGATTTTGCCCCCGAGCATCGAGCAACTCTCAGCATCAGGGTTCCCGTGCATGGTTAATGCACTGAGTGTTTCACACCCCGTTCAGCTAGCAAGAGGTGGAGGTAGAGGTGCTATAGGTGGAGGTAGAGGTATTAGAGGTGGAGGTCATGTCGCTAGAGGTGTAGGCCAGCCAGCAGCAGGCCGTCCCAAAGATATAGTTTAGAGGGGTGGGGCCCAACACCGATGTTATGCTCTTCCAGCCAGGCCTGAGGCTAAGGTTCGATGCAGTTATCATAGGTAGTGTTCTGGTTTGTAGTAGAGAGGCTTCAGTTCTATTTGATCTAGGATCTACATACTCCTATGTGTTATCTTATTTTGCACCGTATCTGGTCATGCCTAGTAATTCCTTGAGTGCTCAGGTATATGTGTCTACATCGGTGGGTGATTCTATTGTATTAGATCACGTCCATCATTCATGTATAGTTGTGATTGGAAGTCTTAAGATGTGTAGATTTGTTACTTTTGGATATAGTTGATTTTGATGTCAAATTGGGGATGGACTGGTTATCACCTTACCATGCTATCTTGGAATTTCATGCCAAGACTATGACCTTAGCCTTGCTGGGGTTACCTCGTTTAGAGTGGAAAGGGACTCCTGGTCATTCTACTCGTAGTGTTATCTCATATATGAAGGCTCGGCGTATGGTCGAGAAGGGATGTTTGGCCTATTTGGCATATGTTCGTAATTCTAGTATTGAGGTTCTTTCTATATATTATGTGCCTATTGTTCATGAGTTTCCTGAGGGTTTTCCTTCAGACCTTCCGAGTATGCCACCCGACAGACATATTGACTTATGCATTGATTTGGATCCGGACACTCAACCTATTTCTATTTTGCTATATCGTATGGACCCACCAGAGTTGAAAAAATTGAAGGAGCGATTGCAAAACTTGCTTGAAAAGTCTTTACTAGACCTAGTGTCTCGCCTTGGGGGTGCGCCGATGTTGTTTATTAAGAACAAGGACGGATCGATGAGAATGTGTATAGATTACCGGCAGTTGAACAAGGTTACAATCAAGAATAAGTATCCATTGTCGGGGATTGAAGATTTGTTTGATCAACTTCAGGGTGACAAGGTATTTTCGAAGATTGACTTGAGATCTGGATACCATCAGTTGCGGATTAGGGCATCTGATGTCCCTAAGACAGCTTTCCGCACTCAGTACGGGCACTATGAGTTCTTGGTGATGTCATTTGTGTTGACAAATGCCCCAGCAACTTTCATGGATTTGATGAACCGAGTGTTCAAGCCTTACTTGGATTCGTTTGTGATAGACTTCATTGATGATGTTTTGATTTATTCCTACAGGCGGGAAGAGCATGAGCAGTATTTGAGAGTTGTTCTTCAGACTTTGAGAGATAGTCAGTTGTATGCTAAGTATCAAAGTGCGAGTTTTGGTTGGGATCAGTTTCTTTCTTAGGTCATGTTGTATCAGCATAGGGTATTCAGGTAGATCCAAAGAAGATAGAGGCAGTCAAGGATTGGCCTAGACCCGCATCATCTATAGAGATCCAGAGTTTCTTAGGTTTGGCAGCTTATTACCGTCGGTTTGTGGAGGGGTTCTCACCTATTGCATCCCCGATGACAAGGTTGACCCAGAAGGGTGCCCGATTCAGGTCGCCGGACGAGTGTGAGGCAAGCTTTCAAAAGCTCAAGACAACTTTGGCTACGGCGCCAGTGCTGGTTTTGCCTATAGGTTAAGGGACATATTCAATTTATAATGATGCATCTCATATTGGACTTGGTGCGGTGTTGATGCAGGACGGTAAGGTCATTGATTATGCTTCGCAACACTTGAAGATTTATGAGAAGAGTTATCTAGTTCATGATTTGGAGTTAGCAGCCATTGTTCACGCGCTGAAGATTTGGAGGTACTACTTATATGGCATGTCATGTGCAGTGTTCACGGATCACAAGAGTTTGCAATACTTGTTCAAAAACAAGGAGCTAAACTTGAGGCAGCGAAGGTGGTTGGAGCTACTGAAGGACCATGATATCACCATCTTATATCATCCGGCGAAGGCCAATGTAGTGGCCGATGCTTTGAGTAGGAAGTCAGTCAATATAGGCAGTCTTGCATATATTTTGGTCGGTGAGAGGCCGTTTGCTTTGGATGTTCAGGCTTTGGCCAATCAATTTTTGAGGTTGGATGTCTCTAACCCCAGTCGCATGTTAGCTTGCACAGTCTCTTGTTCTTCATTATTTGAGTGTATTCGAGATCGGCTGTATGATGATCCCTATTTGTGTGTCCTAATGGACGCGGTGCAGTACGTTGGTTCCAAGCAGGTCACAGTTTGGGATGATGTAGTTTTGAGGATGCAGGGTCGTATTTTTATGCCTAATGTGGATGGACTTCGAGAGTTGATTCTAGAGGAGACCCATAGTTCTCGGTAGTCTATTCATCCTGGCGCCGCTAAGATGTATCAGGATTTGCGACAACATTATTGGTGGAGGAGGATGGAGAAGGATATTATTGCGTATGTGGCTCGGTGTTTGAATTGTCAGCAGGTAAAGTACGAGCATCAAGACCTGGTGGTTTGTTTCAGAAGATTGAGCTTTCCTAGTGGAAGTGAGAGCGTATCACTATGGACTTTGTTGTTGGACTTCCACGAACTCAGGGTAAGTTCGATGCAATGTGGATTATTGTTGATAGGCTGACCAAGTTAGCACATTTAATTCCTGTGGTAGTCTCCTATTCTTCTGAGAGGTTAGTTGAGATCTATATCTGGCAAATTGTTCGTTTTTATGGTGTGCTCATGTCTATCATTTCGGACTGAGGTACGCAGTTTACCTCACATTTCTAAAGAGCAGTTCAGCGTAAGTTAGGCACACGAGTTGAGTTGAACACACCATTTCATCCTCAGATGCGTGGGCAGTCCGAGCGTACTATTCAGATTTTGGAGGATATGCTCCGAGCTTGTGTTATTGTCTTTGGAGGCCCGTGGGATCAATTTTTGCCTATAACGGAGTTTGCCTACAAAAATAATTACCAGTCAAGTATTCGGATGGCTCCTCATGAGGCTTTATATGGTAGGCAATGTCGGTCGCCGGTTGGGTGGTTTGAGCTAGGAGAGGCTCAGTTGTTGGTTACGGATCTAGTATAGGATGACTTGGACAAGGTTAGGATCATTCAGGATAGGCTTCGTATAGCTCAATCCCGGTAAAAGAGTTATGCTGACCGTAAGGTTCATCATTTGGCATTCATGGTCGGTGAACGGATGCTCGGGTGTCGCCTATGAAAGACGTGATGATATTTGGAAAGAAGGGAAAGCTCAACCCTAGGTTCATTGGCCCGTTTGAGATTCCTGATCGAGTGGGAGAGTTGGCTTACAGACTTGCATTGCCATCGAGTTTATCAGTTGTGTATCCAGTGTTTCATGTGTCCAAGCTTTGGAAGTATCATGACGATCCATCCCACGTGTTAGACTTCAGCACTGTCCAGTTGGAAAAGGACTTTTCCAATAAGGAGGAGCCGGTAGCTATTCTATATCAGCAGGTTCGTTAGTTGAGATCGAAGAATTTCCCTTCTGTTTGTGTTCAGTGGAGAGGTCAGCCTACTGAGGCATCGACCTGGGAGTGCGAGTCCGATATGTGGATCCATTATCACCATCTTTTCTCCGACTCAGGTACTTCCTTCTTATGTCCGTTCGAGGACGAACAATTTTTTTAGAGGTGGAGAATGTGATGATCCAAAAGGTCATCACTTGTTTGTGAAATAATTTAACTGTTTCGAGGCCTTTAAACCTCTTTTTTGTCTTACCTCAATTTGCATTCGTAGTCCGGGCGTGTATCCGAAATCCATTACGTGAAAATGTGTTAAAAATGATGAATTTTGCTTTTAAAATGAATTTAGGTTGACTTCGGTCAACATTTTGATTAAACGGACCCAGACCTGTGATTTGACGGTCCCAGAGGGTCCGTAGGAAAATATGAGACTTGGACGTATGCTCGGAATCGAATTTCGAGGTCCCAAGCCCGAGAAATGAATTTTTGAAGAAAATTGTTTAACTAAAATTTTTAGAGTTTTTGGAAATTTGAATGTAATTGAATTTGATGGTATTGGGCTCGTATTTTGGTTTCGAAGTGAGATACAGGTTTTATATGGGAAGTTGAACCTGTAAAATTTTGTAAGAAACGGACTTGATACAACGTGAATCGGACCATCGGTTGTTAAGATTTGAGCTTAAGAGTTCATGAGATTTTTCTTTAATTTTGATGCTAAATTCATAGTTATTGACCTTATTTTGATGATTTGATCTCACGCACAAGTCCGTATGATATTTTTGGATTTGCGTGCATGTTTGGCTTAGAGCCCCGGGGGCTCGGGTGAGTTTTGGATAGACCACAGAGTGAAAATTGACTTAGGAAATTGTTGGTGTGTTGCAGGTCTGCAAGCTTCGCAATTGCGATCCTGGCTCGCAAATGTGAGCTCGCAAATGCGAAGCTATATCGCAAATGCGAAGATGGCCCGGGCAGGCCTTGATTACAAATGTGAAAAGGCCTGAGTCGCAAATGCGAAGATGGCAGGTCCTGAAGGGGTTCGCAAGTGCGAACCCTTGTTGCAGTTACGACATCACAGACTAGTTAATTGGGACTTAGATGCATTTTCATCTATTTTTCAAACCTTTTCAAAACCTAAACATTTTTGGGCAATTTTCTAAAGAATGTCTCATCTCCATACTAATTGTAAGTCACTTCTAACTCATTTTCTTTAATCTATAACATCTTTTCACATGATTTCAATCAAAAATCAAGGGTTTTCATTGGGAAATTGGGTGTTTTGGATAGAACTTAGGTTTTTCATATTTTGGGGATTTGGACCTCGATTTGAGCTCTGATTTTAAAACTAATTATATATTTCAGTTCGTGAGTGAATGGGTAATCGAGTTTTGGTTCGAACCTCGGGTTTTGACCATGTGGGCCCGGGGTCGATTTTTGAATTTTTGAGAAAAACTTTAGTAAACCTATTTTCATGCATTAGAATTGAATCATTTAGCATTTATTGATATAGTTAAGTAACTTGTGGCTAGATACAAGCAAATTGGTCGTGGAATCAAGAGGTAAAGCGGTAGTTGAGGCTTGAATTGTGTTCGTAGCATCGAGGTAAGTGTTTGGTCTAACCTCAGCTTGAGGGATTAGGAGATGTGTCCTATTTTCTATATGTTAATTGTTGAGTACGACGTATATTCACGGTGACGAGTATTTATACGTTGGTGTCAAGCATGCCCGTAACTCTTATACCATGATTAATGTGACTTTGTTTCGTATTTTTCATGCTTTATATAAAAAAAATTATTGTCGAACAAGGCTTGTGGAAGTAATATTGGTAATTGCACATTGAAGAGCGTTGGCTCAAGTTGTAAAATAATTTGTGGAAATATTATTGGCAATTGAACATTGTAGAGTATTGGCTCAAGTTGTGAACTGAGTTGTTAAGTAAATGTGAAAAAGAGAAGAGGTTTATGAGTCTCCCTTGCCGGGATGTTATTATTTTGGATATTGTTTCCCTTGCCGGAATATAGTTGTTATACTATTTCTCCCTTGACGGGATTTTATTATAATTTTATTGATTCCCTTGCCCTTATTGCTTTGTAATTGTTGGTTGCGTAAGGAAGAATATTAAAGCACGAAGGATGATGTCGTGTATGATATTTCAAAGAGAGTGTTAATGCACAAAGGGTGATGTCGTACCGAGATTGTGAGGTTAAAGCACGAAGGGTGTCGTACCGCACGATGTATAATTTTGTGCCATAATATGAGTGATAATGCACGAAGAATCATTCTGTGCCATCATTATGTGATGTAAAAGCACGAAGGGTGATGTCGTGCCAATTATATTGATTTTTATAGTGAGAACGAGAGTAAAAGCACGAAGGGTGATGTTGTGCACTTGTCTTTGATTTTCTGATTTTTAGTGATAATTGAGTTATGGTGTTCTTTACATTTAACTATTGGTTTTTTGTTGATACTTGTTGTTTCTAGCAGCATGGGTTCCCCTTCTTATCTTTAATTATAAAGTTCTGCTTTTATTTTTTTTCCGATGTATCTGATTTAACTGGATAAGTTTATTTGGTAGTCTGGTCCTAGCCTCATCACTACTTCGTAGAGGTTATGCTAGGCACTTACCAATACATGGGATCGGTTGTGCTGATACTACGCTCTACACTGTGTGCAGATCCCGGTGTTGGAGCTTTTGGACCGTTGTGAGGTTTCTACCTTCAGTCCAACAGGCGACCTGAGGTAGTCCTGCAGGCGTTCGGAGGCCTTGGCGTCTCCTTCTATCTTTTCATTATGTTTCTTTCATGTATTCCAGAGACATCGTTGTATTAATCTTTCGGACGTTTATTTGTAGTATTCCTAGACAGTCTGTGATATTTTGACATTGGTTCTGGATAGCTTATGTTATGGATTGGCATTGGTGTCATTATGAAAATATTACATTTCAATCTTCCACTTATTTATTTTCGTTGTTTATATGATATTTATTCACCATTGTTAAAGGATTAAAAATGAAAAAATTTAAGTAAATGGAACAATTAGGTTGCCTAGCTTCCACTAGTAGGCGCCATCACGACTCCCGAGGGTGAAAAAATCGAGTTGTGACATTTATTAGCTGCATATTAAACATCAGCCGCGTTTAGATACGTGCTCCTAAATTTTAAGACCGGATATGAGGTATGTACTTAATTGGTACACATGGGAGTATATTCGTGTGTCTGATAGGAAATAGCCAAACTTTACTTGTCCATGTAAAAATCGGTGCCAAGTTCTGGTGCATGTCTATGTATTTGGCCTTGGAAATATAACTAACTATTCCTACGCACTTTTCAAAGACAACTTTGAAAACAAGAAGTTAGTTCCTTCTTGATATCTGAAAAGAAACAAATATTATTGACCATAAAAAAATACAAAAAATTACTTGATATATGAAAAAATCAAATATTGTTGACCATAAAAAAATAGAAAAGATCACTTAAAGTGGATTGGGTAGTATAGTATAGCGAGTTAAAAGACAATGGCGGAGTTAGAGTTTCTGCTCAGGTTTCAAAAAAGAAAAAAGCTATTGCCGGCCACTAGGAATTGAACTAACAAACTTACAAATATTTTGAACCTTGCCACTAAGCTATACTCTTCGACTATGATAAAGAAATTCAAAATATAATATGTAAAAACATAAAATAAATTTTACCTTTTATATATAGTATAGTTTTTTGGTAGGTATTCGGGTGAACCCCTTTCGGTTCCCTAAAGCTGCCCCTGTTAAAAGAAGCTACAAAAGCAAGGGGATTGTATCCAAATAAGTATTTTGGGTAGGGAACGCTTCTTCTAAGCCTTATACGGTACAAATTCAGATCAGTTGAGGCCTCAATAGGAATATAAGATACCGAATAAAAACCCAAAATCAAATGGCAGAAAACAACGTAGGGAAAAAAAACAGGAACTTTTTCGCCCAATTCAAGTGGTTGGTAGCATTAGGTGAGAAAATGCCGAACAAAGTAGTATCATTATTAGCCCAAGAAAGTATTTTAAAAAAGAAGTTAATATTGAGGGGGGGGGGGGGG
>MU725253.1:43317-67068 GCA_026770625.1 Nicotiana glauca
ATATATATATATATATATATATATATATATATATATTATATTATTTTTATTTTTATAGATATTTAAATTCAAATATAATAACTAATAATAAATTATTAATTAATAACTAATTATGTTATGTGACTTTTTTTTATGTTGCTACTTGACTTAAGGAGATGAATTTATCCTCCCTTTTTAATAATGTACAGATGAGGCCGTACAGTGCTACTTGGGTATGAAGGAGAATTCTCCGTAACCCAAATTCCGTATACTTTGGGCTGTCCTCCATTAGTACATTCGGCAGACGTCTTTATCACTCTTTCTAATTGTTATCATTATTAAATTAACAAATGAGCTTGTATAGTAAAATGATTTTAAATAGTTTGAAAAGTTAAATGTGAACTAATTAGTTGGAGAAATGTCATACCCCATTCATTTTGAAATAATAGAACTAATAATATCCATAGATTTATTTTTAATATTGGATAGAAAGAGGTCAAAGTTTCCAAGAGTAACTACAAAGAAAGAAAATTTTAATTTTAATTCTCATATTCCAGCCATGAGAATGAAGAAATCCCAGGCAGAATATTTTATGAATCTTACGATTGCGTAATTAAATTAACTAGGTTAGTGGGTATCAAATACCAAATGATTCTTATCAAAAAAGGATAACTTTAACTGAACAAGGAAATAATTGCTTGAAATATAAAATGAAATAGTTTATTATATAATTATTTATGTTTTTTTCTTCTCATTATTATAAGAAAATAAAATAAACAAAGGTCAATAATATTAAGTATGAAAATTTGCCAGTTGATTCTTTTTGCATGTTATTGTTTAACCATAAGTGGCCCTTGCTTTCTGCAAATGCCTCTATACTTAATTAGTCCTCCTCCACATGTGGTTGTGGACCTATAAAATGTTCTTTGTCTCTACCTTATAATAAAATAATTAAACTTATCAAATCATCACTTTAATTAGTCTAACCTTTCAAAATCAGAAATCATAAAATAACCTTATGCTTGGGGGAAAGGGTAGTCAATCATTCATTCTCCGTAGTGCTAAGCACTACAACAACAACAACTCAGTATAATCTCACAAGTGATGTCTAGGAAGGGTAATATATACGCAGACTCAGTATAATCTCACAAGAGGCTGTTTCCAAAAGACCCTCAGGCAACAAAAGACAATATATTAGTACTATCAATAAATTTATAATAAAATAACATATAATCCATAACATAACATAACATAAATGAATGACTTGGGAAAATAACTGTATTCATAACGACTTTTAATCCATGAATTATTATTTTACTTCGCCGAATTTGACTCGTGGGTTACTCAACAAACTAAAGCACACTTGATTTCAATTAAGTAAATTATGTATGTGGTTTTAATCCCTGAAACAAACAAAGTGACAGATTTGTCAATCACTTTCGTAATAATTTTAAGAAGTGAAAGAAATAATAACAACTCAGTATAATCCAACTTAGTGAAGTCTAGGAAAGGTAGTGTGCACGCAGACCTTATCCCTACCCTGGGGTAGATAGGCTATTTCCAAATAGACCCCCGGCATCCTTCCCTCCAAGAACTTCCCACCTTGCTCTTGGGGAGGCAGGAACTCAGAACCTCTTGGTTGGAAATGGAAGTTGCTTACTATCAGAGCAACCCCTCTTGTCAAGAAGAGAAAGAAAATGATAAGGAAAAATAGAAAAAGTAAAATCATGAGAAGCAAAAACATGGAGAAAGACAAAAAAAAATGTCACAATATTTACACTAATCTATATCAGTGTTTTAAAAGGCTTTTTTGGGACTCGCCATGGGGCGTAGCACTATAAAAACGCCTTTAGACTTATGAGTGGGGCTTAGTTCTGTGAGGCTCACGCCCTGAAGCGCATGACTGTGTGCCCTAAATACGCCTAACGCTCAATGCTCGGGGCTCGCCCAATAGTTCCTACGCAAATTATGTGTTGAATTCACCAATTAACACTTTTTACTCTCAAAAATCTTTAACAACTGAATAATTAATGTTCTTTCATCTATATGAATATGAAAATTTTGAATAACTCAAACAATAAAGTATAATATTGCATATTTACTAATTGAGAACATTGTGACGTATATCATGTGAATATTTTTTCTGAAAATAAATAGCCAAATTTATATTTTCATTTCCTAGTTCAGTGTCTCTCAAAATTATTATACATCTATTATTTTGCTGCTATTTAAAAATAATTATTTACTCATGAAGGAGTAATAATTTTAAATTACAGTACTGATAAAACTTATAGCATATTTTATTATTAGGGAGATAAAATATGCAGTTTGATAAAATTTTCTTAAAAATTATAATTTATAATCGCTTGCAATTTAAGACATTATAATTGATTATTAGTAGCTTTAACTTTATTATATTATTTATATTTGAAAAACCTGCTAGATATTTTATTTTCTATGAATTTCTTTAAAACAATTCAGTTTTCTTAAACTTTGAATGTACTTTTTATAATTTTTGTGTTATAATGCTATACTATTAATTTATAAATTAAAAATGTAAAGATCCATGGGGTTTACGCCCCATATCTCAAGGCTTACGCCTTGCCCTACATCAAGTAAAATGCCCCGCCTCACGCCTCCGCCTTTTAAAACACTGATCTATAATAGTTTACAATGATAAGTTAATGCGCAATCAAATACAATAAGATACATAATTAGTGCAGTTCATAACTTGAAACGCCAAATCATGGACCATATATAAGGAGTGTAATTTGTTCAGCCGTCATTCATTGTTGCTTCACTGGCCAAAATATGCAATGACTGATAAGATTTCATTTTCTTTCAGTTAATTAATTCCTTTAGAATTGCTCACCATCCTTTAATTAAATACTGTTGTATCTGAGTTGAGCTACCGAAGGTTAACTATACCTTTTTTTCCAATAATAAAAGAAAAAAGGTTCAAACGTTATAAATAGCAGAAACAAATGTTGCACAGAGAGTTAGAAATGAGCAAATTAAAAAATGCAATCTCCCTTTTACTTTCCAACGAAAGTTCATGCATAGGCGGAGCTAGGGGGTAGAATGGGTATGGGTTCATCCAAACCCTTCGCTGAAAGTGTATATTTTTGTATGTAAATTGCCTCACATTTTGGTCTACTATTGTTAATTTTAGTGTGTACTGTGTGTTGAGACGACTTGTGCTAAATTTTGGTGTTTATATGTGTAGAAATAATTGGAGGGGAATTGAGTGGATGTGCACGAGCTGGAGTGAAAAGAAAAATGGAGTAGGTACAATTTCAGTGCCCAGGCACTTCAAGGGGTAAAGTGAGGCTCAAGGTCGGCGCGTCCAGGCTAGCGCCTTGAGATCATCTTTAATTCTTGTACTAACATATTAAATATTCATCCAATTTTGACTTTGAATTGCTTCCATTTTCTTTTTCTATTGAAAACTGTTCTTGTTTCTTAAACTCAGTTTTGCTTAATTTGTGTGAACGATTTAGTGTACCTGTATGCCAAAATTTTGGATTATTTTATCGAAATCCTGGAAGTTCTTTGTATTAGATTGAGGATCGAAAAATCTGTTTTTAAACTTTAACTCATAACACATCCTCAATGTCAGCCCAAAACTTAAGTATATTCCAAATTTCTTCATTAAGAAGAAAAAGTAAAACGTTACTAATGTTTTAAAACCTAAACTTTGTCCATCCAAACCTAACAACTATTTCAAGACTTCAACGCATTTTTTTAAGAACTATATATTTCTAACACCATAAGATATAGTTTCCTCTATATTTCATTTTGAGACTGGGACAGTATTAGCTTTGCCAAAATTTGACAAAATGTGCCAAAACATAAAGCTTTTATGAGTCAGACACAAAGTCTGTCTGAACAATATTTTTACGTACGATATATTTGCATATTGGACAGCCAAAGGCCGAGGGCCAAATTAGGGATATTATTGATTTTAGGCCGCATCAGAACTATTTACATTCAGTAGCCGATAAAATATATAAAATTTGTATAATTTATTTTATATAACATACCTTTAACTTCGTAAATTTTTTTCTTTTAGAGCACATACGTATGTACATGATATTCTGTTGATCTTCAAAAATAAATTGTTTTTCTAATTATAATCTTTTGATGAATGTTACCCATGATTGAGGCAAGTTTTAAGACCATTTTAGTACTAGTTACAAACAAAATTGAAAGTGCATTTTAAATATTGTTTTTTGAAAGTTATCTCATTCTCTTAAACAAGGTATCCTCCATGGAGAGTGAGCAAGTCCAGATCACGTGCAATTAGCATAACGACCCGATCAATCGTTTTAGGTAATCGCGCCCCGTTATCCCTTTTTATGCTACACACATGTGTGTTCCGGGGAACTTTCTGGTTGATTTAGACCATTGATTCTTAACTTAGAGGTTTAAATTAGAAATGTTGACTAAACTTTGACTTTTGTGAAAATGACCTCGGAACTATATTTTTATGGCTCAATAGCTTTGTATCGTGATTTCGGACTTGAGCATTTGTCCGAAATTGATTTTGGAAGCCCGTAGGTAGATTTATGTTGATTCTCCGAAATTTGGCAATTTGAAGTTGAAAAGTTTGACCGTAGGTTGACTTTTAACAACCAAGCTCGGAATTTGATTTTGGGACTTGGAATAGGTCTATCATGGTATTTAGAACTTGCCTGCAAAATTTGGTGTCGTTTGGAGTTGACTTGATAGGATTCAAACGTTTAGTTGAAATTGTAGAAGTTCTTCAAATATCTTTTAAAATTCATGTGTTTTAGAGTTCTTCGTAGTTTTAGATGTTATTTTGTATTTTGATTACACAAGCAAGTTCGTATGATATTTTTAGACATGTGTGAATATTTGTTTGGAGCCTCGATGACTTGAATGAGTTTCGGACACGTTCCATAGTATGTTGGACTGAATTCTGCAAAGACTGGTGTCTGGTGCCCTCTGGTGTCGCAATTGCAAACACCAGGGGCGTATTTGCCACTATAGCAGGGATCCTATTGATATCGCAAATGTGATGCCTTGGTCGTGTTTGCAAAAAATTCTGGGATGGGCTAGGTTCGCATCTGATATGGGTTTTATTGCAATTGCAATGATTCGCAGTTGCGAACCCATCTTCGCATTTGCGAAGAGATTCCAAGGCCTTCAGTGCCACAATTGCGAGGTATTAGTTGCAATTGCGAGGGTTCACAATTGCGAACCTATATCGCAATTGCAATAACTGCAGCTGAACATAAGGGCTGAAAGTCGGGATTTTATCTCTCATTCTCTCATTTTTGAACCCTAGACTCTGTAGGGAGCGATTTGGAGAAGGGATTTTCACCTACAAACCTTAGGTAAGTGATTCGAATCTATTTTTTATCATATTCCATCAACATATCTTAGATTTTAACATCAAAATCATGTGAATCAAAGTGAAACTTTGTCAAGTTTTTGAAAAATAAGAAATTGAGTTTTGAGAGTCGATTTGGATTCGGATTTTGAAACTGATCACATTTATGAACTTGTAGGGTCATGGGTAGACAAAACCTAGCATTGGACATGGGTTTTGACCAGGCGGGTCAGATTGACTTTTGTTGACTTTATGGAAAAAGTATAAAGGTCTTACATTAGCTTTATCTATTGCAATTAAATTCTGTAGCATTGTTTGATGGTATTAAGTTGATTTTTATTACATTTGTGCCGTATAGAGGCGAATTTTAAGGGAAAATCTATTTTTGAGTGTTGAATTGGCCTAGTTAAGGTAAACGTCTTGCCTAACTTTGTGTGAGGGAAATACCCCTTAGGATTAGTATTGTTTGATTCAATTGTGCTAGGTGAAATCTGTGTACGCAAGGTGACGAGTGGGTATATGGGTTATATGTGGTATTTAACCGGTTTAGGCTACTTAGACTATTATCATGCTTTAATTGAAATGCCTTATCATATTCTAAATTCTCCTAATCAGTCTATCTTAACTTGTGTTATTCTATCGTTACATGCGATAAATAATTTTGTTAACACTTGTTCTACCTCCTTATTGATAAATTAATCTCATTCTTTAGTTGAACTTGTTATCTCTTGTATTGTCATATGCTAACTTTTCATTGGTTACTATCACTATTTGAAGTCATTATATATTCTATATCTTTCATTGTTGACTATCATTAATTGAAGTTGTTGTTCATGTTACCTCTTCATTGTTGATTACCATTATTTGAAGTTATTATTCTTGTTATCTATTTTATTGTTGATTTCCATTATTTGAAGTCATTGCTATACGTTATCTCTTCCACTATGAGTTATTCTTATTTAACAGTGTGGTTATGTAAGTCTCTCATTGTTGAGCTATTGGTGTAAAAGTTGTGAAAGTCGTCATCACATTGAGGCAAAATCGTTATTGTTTAAACATCTCTCTTGAGCATTTTATATTTAGTGTTATTGTTGATATTCTTATACGCGTTGTAGTCGAGCCTTGGTCTATTGTTGTAGAAATATTGATATTGCGTATTGTTGGCAAATTGTGATGTATGAGCACTTGTGGTGGGAGAAATTATTTTAATATGATACTGACGCACATGCGGCGGTATAAGCCTTTAGGTTGATGTGCATGCAGCAGTATAAAGTGGGATTTACGTACGTGCTGCTTGTATGGGAACTATGTGAAGCCATGCGGTGTCATAAGGTTGGCTACAGTACGTGTAGCTATTTAGGAAAAACTATTTTCAAAACCTTTTTCAAATTTAAGGTTCATGTGGTGGATAAGGAAAGATTGTGACTAAAATAGAGAAATGTGAATATGAGGCAGTACCTCGGTTGTGATTCTTGAATATACAAGGCGGTACCTCGGTTGTGATTTTATTATACTTAGGCAATACTTCGCTGTGATTTTTGCTATTTATTTCATGTTTCAAAGAGTTTTTGTGGGAACATTTCTTGTTATTTCATTCCTTATTGTTCTAGGATTTGTTGTCCTTATTTGATCGGTGTAGTTCTCTTCAGTTGCTTCTTTTATGGTATTTCCATGTTTAAATTCCAGTATTAGTTAATGTTACTATATTTTATCAATTACTTCTTCGCTTTCCATTATATATCTGTATTATATTACATACTTCGTATTTATATCCTAGTAAGTGTCTTGATCTGGACTCGTCGTTACTCATCTGAGGTTTCGCTTGATACTTACCGGATACTATTGTGGTATATTCATACTATGCTTCTGCTCATTTTT
Organism: Nicotiana glauca; assembly: GCA_026770625.1. Lineage (NCBI taxonomy): Eukaryota > Viridiplantae > Streptophyta > Magnoliopsida > Solanales > Solanaceae > Nicotiana > Nicotiana glauca. The sequence goes on from MU725253.1 coordinate 50,531, forward strand.
GTGCAGACCCAAGTGCGTCTGCTCGTGCCGGTCATTAGAGATCATTTGTAGCTTCCTTACGGAGACTTCAAGATATGCTTGCTCGCTGTTTGCAGGCCTCGGAGTCGCCTTCCTTTATGTTTAGTACTGCTGTATTTTTTTTCCTTAAGATAGTGATGTACTAGATATTCCATCCTTATTCTATAGAGTTTATGACTCAGTTCCACTGCTTTTGGGGAGCGTATAGTTGAGATTATATTTTGTATCGGAAGGTTATATCAATATTCAGCTTTTTTTTTTAGTATTTTGATAATTGTTTCTGCCAAGTTATTTTTATTTATTAGGCTTACCTAGTCGTATAGATAAGGTTCTATCACGACATTTTACGGAGAAAAGTTGGGATTGTGACAAGTTGATGTCAGAGCTCTAGGTTCATAGGTGTTACGAGTCATAAGCAGGTTTAGTGTAGTCTTGCGGATCCGTACAGAAACATCTGTACATATCCTCGAGAGACTACAAAACTGCTAAAAAAACTTCACTTCTTTGATTCCTTATCGTGCGAATTGGTTGACTTCAAAAATTAAATCTTTGACTTTCTATTCTCTTACCGAAGGTGAGGACACACACTGCTGGATCCGACGATCAGACACCCACGCCCCTTGTTAGAGCCGTGAGAGTCCAACCAGAGCAACTGCCCGAGCTGCGACAGAGGAGCCACCAGTTACTCTAGTTGGGGGACATGCACCCAAGGCACCTATTGCCACCCTAGCACTTCAGAATACCCTCACACAGTTCTTGAAGATGTTTGGTACCTTAGCTCAGGCGGGGTTGATTCCACTTGCACCAGCCACATCTCAGGCTAGAAAAGAGCACAGATTCCCGCGGCTTGTACCCAGAGAAGTGGGTCCAGGTTGATCAAGCCCCAAAGGTTTTACCAGTAAAACATGTTTCTCCAATTCAGCCTGTGTTAGGGCGACATCATCTGAGGAGAAGCAACTTAGACTCGAGAGATTCAAAAAGTACCACCCTCCTACTTTTAGTGGTTTATCTTCAAATGATGCACACGGTTTTTTGAGGAGTGCTACCATATTCTTTGCACTATGGGTATCATGGAGATGAGCGGGGTTGCTTTCACTAATTTCCAACTGTCCGGAAAGGCATACCAGTGGTGGTAAGAGTATGAAAATGGTAGCCTAGTCGAGGCAGCTTTACTTACATGGGCTCGATTTTTAGAGTTATTCTTGAGAGTGTTTATCCCTCAGACCCCTCGGGATGCATGGCACGTAGAGTTTGACCAGTTGTACTAGGGTACTATGACATTGTCGGCGTATGCTATCCGATTTAATGATTTGTCCAGACATACACCTACCTTCATTTAGACAGCCAGAGAGCGAGTCTGTCGATTTATCGAGGGGCTCAACTACGGTATTAGATTAAGTATGGCTAGACAAATACTCCATATCAATAGGTGGTTGAGATTGCACGGAGGATGGAGGGTATGCAGGGTTGTGAGAGAGATGATAGTGAGGCCAAGAGGCCACGTCGTACGGGAGGAATTAGTGGTGGTCATGCTACAGCTACAGCCCATCATGGTAGAGTCTATGCGAGTCGTCGAGTTCATTTAGCACTTCCAACTTCTAGTGGTGCTCTGGTTGTTTCGAGGTCTCAGGTTGCACATTTTGCTCAACCACTTTCTACTGCACCTCATACATGAGGTGCTTTCAACGGTCATTCCAGCCGACCAGGACCGATCCAGTCCCAGTAGTCACACCCATCGAGAGCTTGCTTTGATTTTTGTGATACCCGCCACATGGTTAGAGACTGCCCTAGACTCGGGAGGGGTGCACGTCCACATGCTACTCAGGCTTCATGAATTCAATCAGGTCCACAAGCTTCCTATATCATGGTTGTTTCCCCGATTGTTGTTCCACTCGCACAACTAGATAGGGATAAAGGACGAGCGGGTAGAGGTCGCCCTAGAGGTGGAGGCCAGGCCAAATTCTATTCTTTTCCGGGTAGAATGGAGGTAGTTGCTCGGTCATTACAGGCATGGTTTCGATTTTCCACAGAGATGCATCAGTCTTATTTGATCCGGGATCCACTTATTCATACTTGTTATCTTACTTTGCTCCGTATTTACATATATCTCATGATTCTTTGAGTTCTTATATTTATGTGTCCATGCCTATGGGAGATTCTATTATTGTGGACCGTGTGTGTCGATCATATTTAGTTGTTATTGGTAGTTTTGAGACCAAAGTTGATCTGTTGTTGCTTAGTATGGTAGACTTTGATGTTATCTTGGGCATGGACTAGTTGTCTCCCTATCATGCTATTCTAGATTGTCATGCCAAGACTGTGATGCTGGCTATGCCAGGTTTACCACGGTTAGCGTGGAGGAGTGCATTATGTTCCTAGCAGGGTTGTGTCATTTCGAAAGGCTCAGCGAATGGTTGAGAAGGGTGTGATGCTTATCGACACTTTGTGAGAGATATTAATGTTGATACTCCTACCATTGAGTCAGTTTAGGTAGTGAGAGACTTTCTAGATATATTTCTAGTAGGTCCTCCGGATATGCCATCCGATAAGGATATTGATTTTGGTATTGAATTGTTACCGGGCACTCATCTCATTTCTATTCCACCATACCGTATGGCCCAACGAAGCTGAAAGAGTTAAATGAGCAGTTGCAAGAGTTGCTTGACAAGGGTTTCATTTAGCCTAGTGAGTTGTTGTAGGGTGCTCCACTATTGTTTGTGAAGAATAAAGATGGTTACATGTGCATGTGTATTGATTATCGGTAGTTGAAAAAAGTTACAGTGAAGAACATGTATTGTTTTCCATACATTGATAATTTATTTGATGAGCTACAGGGTGCCAGAGTGTTCTTGAAGATTGATTTTCCATTAGGTTATCATCATCTGAAGATTCGGGATTCGAATATTCCAAAGACTGCCTTTAGGAATCGATATGATCACTATAAGTTCCTCGTGATATCATTTGGGCTGATCAATGCCTCAACAAGTTTTATGCACCGGATGAACAGTGTGTTCCAGCTTTATCTTGATTCATTAGTAATTGTGTTTATTGGAAACATCCTGGTGTACCCCCGCAGTTGGGAAGATCATGAGCAACACTTGAGGATCGTGCTTCGGGCCTTGAGAAAAAAAAGTTATATGCCTAATTCTCAAGGTGTTAATTCTCGTTTGATTTGGTGGCATTTTTGGGATATGTGTTGTCGAGTGACGGGATCAAGGTAGATCCAAAGAAGATTGAAGTAGTGCAGAGTTAGCTCAGACTGCCATCATCTACTAAGATCTGTTGTTTCCTTGGTTTGGCCGGGTATTATTGTCGTTTAATAGAGGGTTTCTTATATATAGTTGCACCTATGACCAGATTGACCCAGAAGGGTTCTCCTTTCAGATGGTCGAGGAGTGTGAGTCGAGCTTTCAAAAGCTTAAGACTACTTTGACTATATACCAGTGTTGGTGTTGCCTACGGTCTTGGGGTCCTATGCTATACATTGAGATGTGTCACGTGTTGGCCTTGGCACGATGTTGATGCAAGATGGAAGGGTGATTGACTACGCATCCTGATAGTTAAAGAATCATAAGAAGAATTATCCAGTCCATGACTTAGAGTTAGCAGCCATTATTTATGCATTGAAGATTTGGCGGCATTATTTGTACGGTGTCCTTTGTGAGGTCTTTACCGACCACCAAAGTCTACAACATCTGTTCAATCAGAAAGATCATAACTTGTATCAATAGAGGTGGTTAGAGTAACTTAAGGACTATGAAATCATCATTCTATATCATCCCAGGAAGGCCAATATGGTAGCCGATGCCTTAAGTCGAAAGGCGAAGAGTTTGGGTAGTTTAGCATATCTACCGGAAGCTGAGACCATTAGCCTTGGATGTTGAGGCCTTAACCAACCAATTTATCAGACTGGATGTTTCGGAGTCCATTCAAGTTCTTGCCTGCATGGTTCTCGGTCTCCTCTATATGATCGTATTAGAGAGCGTCATTATGATGACCCCCATTTGTTTGTCCTCAAAGACATGGTTCAGCAAGGCGATACCAAGGAGGTTACAATTGGCGATGACGATGTATTGCGTATACAGGGCCAGTTATATGTTTCCAATGTAGATGGTTTGCGTGAGTTGATTCTTCAAAATGCCCACAGTTCGCGGTACTCCATTTTTTTGAGTGATGCTAAGATGTATCAGGACTTGAGGCAACACTAATGGTGGAGGAGGATAAAGAAGGACATAGTGGAATATGTAGCTCGATGCCTAAATTATCAGCAAATGAAGTATGAACATCGACGACCAGGTGGTTTGCTTTAGTGACTTGAGATTCCCAAGTGGAAATGGGAGTGTGTCACCATGGAATTCGTTGTTAGGCTCCTGTGAACTCAGAAGAAGTTTGACGTGGTATGGGTGATTGCGGACCGGTTGACCAAGTCGGCTTATTTCATTCCAGTAGTAACTACCTATGCTTCAGAGCAACTGACTCAGGTTTATATTTGCAAGATTGTCCAACTGCATGGCGTACCAGAGTCTATCATTTCTAACCGGAGTAAGCAATTCACATTGTATTTCTAGAAAGTTGTACAGCGTGATCTTGACACACGGGTTGATTTGAGTACAATATTTCACCCTCAGACAAAGGGACAGTTCGAATGCACTATTTAGATATTGGAGGATATGCTTCGCGCTTGTGTTATGGATTTTGGGGGTGCTTAGGATTAGTTCTTTCCACTTGCGGAGGTTGCCTACAACAAAAGCTACCAATCGAGTATTCAGATGGCTCCATATGAGGTTATATATGGGATACAATGTCGTTCTCTAGTTGGGTGGTTTAAGCCGAGAAAGGCTAAGGTACTAGCCATGAATATGGTTCGAGAGGCTTTGGAGAAGGTCAATATCATCTAGGATCGGCTTCGTACAACCCAATCTAGACACAAGAGTTATGCAGATTGAAAGGTTCGCAATATTTCATTCCTAGTTGGAAAGCGAGTCTAGGTCCTGGTTTCACCCATGAAGGGTGTGATGAGGTTCTGGAAGAAGGGCAAGTTGAGCCCGAGGTATATCGGACCTTTTGAGATCCTTGAGAGGATTGGGGAGGTGGCCTACAATCTTGCTTTTCCACCTAGTTTATCAAAGTTCATCTGGTGTTCCATGTTTATATGCTCCGAAAGTATTACGGTGATCCATCTCATGTTCTAGACTTTAGCACGGTCCAATTGGTCGGTGATTTGACTTATATTGAGGAGATTGTGGCTATATTGGACCGACATGTTAGGATGTTATGATCAAAGAGTATTGCTTCAATAAGGTTCTAATGAAGTGGTCATCCGGTCGAGGAGGCGACCTGGGAGATCGAGCACAACATGAGGAGTTGTTATCCTCATCTATTCACCACTTCAGGTATGTACTTATGCACATTCGACGATGAACAATTTTTTTAAGAGGGGGAGAATGTGGTGACCCAATTGGTCGTTATTATGTTAATGCGCCTCCATTACCCCTTTTTATGCTTCACACATGTGTGTTTATGATTTTATTACTTGCGGGGTTGGTTAGTTTCGTTCCGGGGAGCTTTCGGGTTGATTTGGACCCATGATTCTTGACTTAGATGTTTAAATTAGAAAACGTTGATTTGACTTTATCCTAGAACATTATTTTTATGGATCAGATAGCTTCGTATCGTGATTTCGGACTTGAGCGTATACCCGAAATTGATTATGGAAGTCCGTAGGTTGATTTGCCGAAATTCGACAATTTGAAGTTGAAAGGTTTAACCGTAGTTTGACTTTTAGCTATCGAGCTCGAAATTTGATTTTGGGAGTTGTAATAGGTCTTCCATGGTATTTAGAACTTGTCTGTAAAATTTAGTGTCATTTGGAGTTGATTTGATAAGATTCATACGATTAGTTGTAATTATAGAAGTTCTTAAAAATTTCTTTGAAATTCATGTATTTTAGAGTTTAATTCGTAGTTTTAGATGTTATTTTTGTATTTTGATCACGCGAGCGAGGTCATATGATATTTTTAGACTTGTGTGAATGTTTGGTTTGGATCCTCGAGAGCTCGAATAAGTTTCAGACACGTTCCAGAGTGTGTTGGACTGAATTCTGCAGAGACTGGTGTCTGGTGCCCTCTGGTGTCGCAATTGTAAACACCAGGGTTTCATTTTTTACTATAGCAGGGATCGGTATCGAAAATGCGATGCCTTGGTCACATTTGCAAAAAAATTCTGGGCTGGGCTAGGTTCGCATTTGCGATGGGTTTTATTCCAATTTCAAGAGCAGCACAGTTCACAGTTTTGAACCCATTTTCGCATTTGCGAAGAGCTTCCTAGGCCTTCAGTGCCGCAATTGCGAGGTTTTAGTTGCAATTGTGAGGGTTCACCATTGCGAACTTATATCACAATTGTGATAACTGCAGCTGAACATAAGGGTTGAAAGTCGAGATTTAATCTCTCATTCTCTCATTTTTTAACCTAGACTTTGTAGGGGGCTATATGGAGAAGGGATTTTCACCTACAAACCTCATATAAGTGATTCGAATGTATTTTGTATCATATTCCATCAAAATATCTTAGATTTTAACATTAAAATCATATGAATCAAAGTGAAACTTTATCAAGTTTTTGATAAATAAGAAATTGAGTTTTGAGAGTCGATTTGGATTCAGATTTTGAAATAAATCACATTTATGAACTTGCGGGGTCACGGGTTGACTAAACCTAGCATTGGACCTGGGTTTTTTGCCAGGCGGGTTGGGTTGACTTTATTTTTGACTTTTTGGGAAAAGTATAAAGATCTTAGCTTTATCTATTGACACTGAATTCTCTAGCATTGTTTGATGGTAAGTCAATTTTGGTTAGATTTGAGCCGTGTGTAGGCGAATTTTAAGGGAAAAGCTATTTTCGAGTGTTGAATTGGCCTAGTTGAGGTAAGCATCTTGCCTAACTTCATGTGAGGGAATTAGGATTAGTATTGTTTGATTCAATTGTACTACGAGTAATCCGTGTACGCAAGGTGACAAGTGGGTATACGGGTTGTATGTGATATTTGACTGGTTTAGGCTATTTAGACTATTTTCATGCTTTAATTAAAACGACATATCATGTTGTAAATTCTCCTAGACAGTCTATCTTTACTTGTGTTATTCTATCGTTACATGCCTTAAATGATTTTGTTAACACTTATTCTACCTTCTAATTGATAAATTGCTCTCATGCTTTAAGTGAACCTGCTGCCTCTTTTATTGTCATATGCTAACTGTTATTATTGATTATCATTATTTAAGCCATTATATATTCTATCTCTTTCATTATTGACTATTATTAATTGATGTTATTGTTCATGTTATATCTTCATTGTTGATTACCATTATTTAAAGTTATTATTCCTGTTATCTATTTTATTGTTGATTTTCATTATTTGAAGTCATTGCTATCCGTTATCTCTTCCGTTGTGAGTTATTCTTATTTAACAGCGTGGTTATATATTGTCTCCCATTATTGAGTTATTGGTGTAAAAGTTGTAAAAATCGTTATCACGCTAAGGCAAAATTGTGAAAGCCATTATCCCTCTTGAGCATTTTACATTCGTTGTTGTTGTTGTTGTTGATATTCTTGTACCCGTTTTGGTGGAGCCGTAGGTTATTATTGTAGAAATATTGATATTGTGTATTGTTGGCATATTGTGATGTATGGGCACTTGTGGTGCAATATGTTATTATAATGTGATATTGACGCAGATGCGGCAGTATAAGACTTGTGGTTGATTGTGAATGCAATCGGTTCAAGGTGAGACTTATGTGCGTGTTGCTTGTAGGGGACTACGTGAAGTCACGCGACATCATTAGGGGGGGCTAAAGTGTATGTAGTTATTTCGAAAAAACTGTTTTCAAAATCTATTTCAAATGTAAGGCTCACACGATGGTATAAGGAAGGATTGTGATTGAAATTGAGAAATGTAAATACGAGGCGGTACTTCGATTCTTGATTATACGAGGTGATATCTCGGTTGTGAATTTATTGTACGCCAGGCAGTACTTTATTGTGATTCTTGCTGCTTATTTTATGTTGATAAGTGCTTTGGTGGGATCATTTCTTGTTGTTTCATTCCTTATTGTTCTAGTAGCTGTTGTCCTTATTTGATCGGTGTAGTTCTTTTTTTTTTTACTTTTTTTTATTATTAAAAATAAAAAAAATACAACCATTAGAAAAAGTACAAATAAGGGGGATAATAGCACCAGTGTTGTTACCTATATGCCTTGGCTATATAATCACTCCTCTGCGCCTCACATTGCCTTATGATAGCAGCCTCTTGTAGAGGATTCATGGTGTAGCTGCCGGCAAAGTCTTACGTGGGCATATAATCTCATAGCCGTGTGGATATTTTTCCAAAGGCATAGGACCAAGGCAACACAAACCGGGCTAAATCATATTTAAAATGTTTAAACATGACTTAGTTTCTTCTTTTATGCTATTTTCATGTTTAAAATCAGGTATTAGTTCATGTGACTATCTTGTTTCGTATCAATTATTCCTTCCCTTTCCATTATATATCTGTATTACATTACATACTGCGTCTTTATATCCTAGTAGGGGTCTTGACCTGGCTTTATCGCTACTCTACTGAGATTAGGCTTGATACTTACTGGGTACCATTGTGGTGCACTCATACTACACTTCTGTATCCCGATACGTCATCTCGTGCCGGTTGTTAGAGATCAGTTGTACCTACCTTACGTTGACTTCAAGGTATGGCTGCTCAGCGTCCGCAGGCCTCGGAGTCATCTTCCTTTGCTTTTACTATTATTGTATTTCTTTTCCTTCAGACAGGGATGCATTAGATATTCCACTATTATTCTATAAAGCTTATGACTTAGTTCCACCAGTTTTGGGGAGCGAATTTTTGAGATTATGTTTTGTATTGGAAGGTTATATCAGTATTTCAGCTTTGTTTATAACTTGTTTGGATGGTTGTTACCTATTTTATCGTATTGTATTGTTACTTTAAATACAATATTTGTTTTGATTGTAATTTACTTTTATTGTATCGTATCGTTAAATTTGTCGTTACGTAATGATAAAATGTGCCACTTTGTGTAACGACCGATTTGGTGTGGTCACGTCGTTTCCTTGTGTTTTTTTCTCAATCTCACCCTCTATTATTATTAAATAATTTTATTTTATCATTTACCCTACCTTTTTATATACAGTATTATAAGAGCTGGCTTCAATAAGCCATAAGGGACGACTTGCCAAGCACATATTACTGGTGCATGATACCATGAAACGACGGCTGAATATCACAATTCATCCAAATATTATATTCATCAAACGATACAGTACAATACAATACAATAAGATACGATACATTATGAAACGATATGTAATAGCCATCCAAACAAACTGTTAGTATTTTTATAATTGTTTCGGCCAAGTTATTAATATTTGTTAGGTTTACCTAATCATAGAGAATAGGTGTCATCACAACATTTTACGGGAGGAAATTGGGTTGTGACAAATGCAGTCATGTACATGTACTTTTTTGTTTTATTAATTTTGAGTTTGTAATTGTTGTATTAGGATACATTTATAGATTTTTTACGCTATCACTGTGTATATAAGTTACTCTATTTTTTGAATATATTATATCAGGTTCTCTATGAAACGTTACACGAATTTTGTAGGTTAACTTAACTTTGATGTATAAAATTTATCTAAAACTTTAAACTCTTTTATCAAGGAGTTATTATACATACAAATCATATACTCCGCTCTAAAGCTCATATCTTTCGCACGAAAAGCAAATAATCGCTCATGTTATACCTGGGGGCAGTTAGGCTCATTTTTTTATTTACCAAACCAAACTAATTTTACCGTTTTAAAATTTATAATCCAAATCAAACCACAAACTTAAATTGGTTGTTCTCGTCTTGGATTTTCTTTTTTTTTTTTCTCGATTTTGTCCTTTTATTTTTTATTTTTTCCGATAAGGCCTCCACAACACAAAATATATCACTAGTGCTTCGAAGGATTTCTTTTGTCCAAAATGATACAATAATATTATGGTACTTCCCAAAAATAAATACAAAATTTGAGATAAGTCATGGCATTATTGGCAAAAGTATAGCATCATTAACAATAAACATAATTAAAAAATTTATAAAACAAGTACAGGTAATAAGAGATAATAAAAATGATGATAGTTCTTTTGGGCTTTGTTTACCCATACAACGGTACAATTGAATTTGCAACGTGATTTATAGATACGTGAATTAAGTTGATCTGATTAATTAGATAATTAAAGATAAAGAAAGCCTGGGATTTCGGAATGTTCCCATTGTGATCAAGAATAATTGAAAAATCTTGACAACACTTGTATAAAGATTAAGAGAATGAGAGAAAGAGTATTAGTCTTTTGCCATCAGTATTTCTCCTCCTTCTACAATAGAATGAAAGCCTATATTTATACTAAAGCTCTGAGGTGCATGATCTAGAATCAATCATGCACCCTTAATTACTAATAATGCTGCAATTAAAGGTAATTAAAATATAATAAAAGGTAATAAAGGCTAATAAAGATCGGAGGAATCTCGAAGTCTTCTATCACGTTTCTATAATGATTATATCTTGAATTGCTTCTTATCCGTCCACATGTTCGTATCTAGTGTCACCATGGTTGAGTCGTTGCAGACCGGTCATTCTGTTGCTTTCTAAGTCACTCAACTCTTGAGACCGGTTTTTACCGTATACAGATAGTCCTCCCACTTTCCGGTTACTCAATGTGATGTGACTATGAAGTGGACGATTTTATCATTTACACCCTAATTACTGTCTCATTAAAAAACTTACCGAAAAAACCCAATCGGGCGAAACAAAAATGAGTGCAGAACTTAGGGATTCAGATGACTACTCCACCACTTATTATTCTTTCACCCGAAACTTTTAATCTTTGAATTTTGATTCTTAGTTCTTAATTTGTACCAGAAATGTTTCTTTGAGTTTTGACTCTTGGATTTTTAGTTGTATCCAAAACTTTTATAACCTCACAGACTTAGAGATCGAGAATGATACGGAATTTTGTACCTCTGATTTGAAAGTCCAAAAATTTAATACATCTGGTTAACTTTATGATAGGAAAATAAGGCATACGATCTTTGCCCATTTGATTGGATGACTTTATAAGAGAGGGCCCTTATATTTACGACGTTTATGAAGATGACGTCTAATGTTCACGAGGGCATAATTTGTTTGGATTCGTAATCCTTATTTGCTTTTAAGTGTGAGAAAATTTTAAGAATTCATTCAGACATATATGAGATATTCTAAGAGGTGCAAGTTTTGCTTGATTCTATTCCTTGAACGTACACAAGTGTTTATAACTTTGCATATACGATAATTTATAGGAAATGGACAAAAATACCTTGTAAGAGAATTACGGTAGGGCTGACATTTATTGGGTCTAGCTGGTTCTTGATTCTGATTGCTTCTTTTTCTTTTTCTCCGGGGTTGATATGGCAGTCCCTAGTCCTTTTTTTATTCCATAGCCAATTCGGACTATCTCCCACACCTTGTATAGACTGTTTTGGAGCCATCTTCAGATGCTTATAGTACTTATAGTTGTGGATAGTCCCTAGTGTTCATAGACAATACTAGTTATTTTTGGGTGACCCGCTACGGGAACGCTCCTACCTCCTATTAGTCTGTGACACTAGTGGGTATGGTTCAAACCGATGTCTGAAATGCCTCCGATCAAAATTCAGTTGACCTTAGTTCTAGGCTATAGAAGATATTGATAAATAATTACCTTACCATCTTCTGCGCGAATCTTTGACTTGTACCTGTTTTGAACATATGTCCATGTTGTTGCTTGAAATTCTAACAAAATCTCTTTCAACATGAGGCATCGAAGTTTGAAGGATTAAGACCCTTGATAAATGCTTCCGCTTCCTATTCATCCGGTACTGCCGGCAACAACATCCTTTCCTTTTGAAAATCAGATTATGAACACCCATAGCAATTCAGATTTTCCCTGAGCGATTATGATTATATCTGCTTTCCTAGGCTGGACTTTTCGCGCCCCAGCATGAGCTTTAATAAAGGAATCTGCAAGCATTTCAAAAGAACCAACTGATTGTTCAGGTAAAAGTGAGTACTATGTTAAAACCCATTCTATTAGGGTTTCGCCAAATTTCATTAACAAGACCGATTCTATCTCATCTGGAGCCAAATCATTTCCCTTCATAGCTGTAGTGTAAGTTATAATGTGTTCCCGTGGATCCAATGTTCCATCATATTTTGAATATGGCAAGATTCCACCATATTTTGAATATGGCATCAGATGACTATTCCACCACTTATTATTCCTTCATCGATTACCAATTGGTGCTGAAGATATATTACCGATACAAAAAGTTTGATCTCGGGTTTTTTGTGTTCACCCGAAACTTTTAATCTTTGAATTTTGATTCTTAGTTCTTTAGTTGTACCCAAAAGTTTTTCTTTAAGTTTTAACTCTTGAGTTTTTAGTTGTACCCAAAACTTCTATAACCTCATGGCGTTAGATATCGGGAATGATCCAAGAATTTTGTACCTCTGGTTTTAAAGTCTGAAAATATGCATCCGATTAACTTTACGACAGGGAAATAAGGAATCCGACCTTTAGCAATTTCATTGGATGAATTTATAAGAGAGGACCCTTATGTTTATGGTACTTATGAAGAGGACATCTCATGTTCATCAGGGCATAATTTGTTCGGATTTATAATCCTTATTTTCTTTTAAGTGTGAGCAAATTTTAAGAATTTATTCAGACATTTATAAGAATATTCTAAAAGGTGCAAGTTTTGCTTGATTCCATTCCTTGATCGTACATAAGTGTTTATAACTTTGCAGATACGAAAGTTTATAGGAAATGAACAAAATTACCTTACAAGAGAATTGTGGTCGGGCTGACATTTATTGGGTCTAGCTGGTTCTTGATTTTGATTCCTTCTAATTATTTTCTTCGGGACTGATTTGACAGTCCCCAGTCCTTTTTTTTAATTCCGGAACCAATTTGGGCTATCTCTGGTATCATGTATAGACTGTTTTAAAGCCTTCTTTAGATTCTTATGGTACTTATTGTTGTGGTTTTTATTCCGGAACCAATTTGGGCTATCTCCGGTATCCTGTATAGATTCTTTTGGAGCCATCTTCAGATGCTTATGGTACTTATTGTTATGGTTTCTACTGCTCTTATGCAACAGTCCCTAGCGTTCGTAGAAATTACTAGTTATTTTTAGGTGACTCGCCACACGAACGCTCCTGCCTCCTATCAATCTGTGACCCTAATGGTTATGGTTCAAACCGGTGTCTGAAGTGCCTCTGATCAAAATTTTAGTTAACCTTGGTTTTGGGCTATAGAAGATATCGATATCCTTATCTTCTTCTACGTGAATCTTTGACTCGTACCTGTTATGAACATATGTCCATGTTGTTTCTTGAAATTCTAACAAACTCTCATTCAACTTGAGACATGGATGTTAGAAGGATTAAGACCCTCGGTTAATACTTCGGCTGCCCATTCATCCAGTACTGCCAACAACATCCTATCCTTTTGAAATCAGATTATGAACTTCCATAGCAATTTAGATTTTCCCTAAGCGATTTTGAATATATCTGTTTTCCTAGGTTGGATTTTTCTTGCCCCAGCATGAGCTTTAATAAAGGAATCTGCAAGCATTTCAAAACAGTCAATTGACTGTTCAGGTAAAAGTGAGTACCATGTTAAATCCCCTTCTATTAGGTTTTCGCCAAACTTATTTAACAAGACTGATTCTATCTCATGTGGATCCAATCATTTTCCTTCACAGTTGTAGGGTAAGCTATAATGTGTTCCCATGGATCTGATGTTCCATCATATTTTGAATATGGCATCTTGAATCTTTTTAGGATCAACTCCTGAGCCGTACTAGGTTTGAACGATAATTGAATATACTTTTTTAAGTCAGGCCCTTTAGGACCGGAGGTGTGCTCTCGAAATATGATCTATTCGAGCATGAAATTTCTTAGTATATTGATCCATTCGAGAATTTATATCTCTCATACACCTCATGAGTTCTAATTTGAAAAGATCATCTATGTTGTTCTCATTTCTAGATCCACTACCGGCACCACCTATTTTATTATTATTCTATCTTAACTCCTCCTTTGAAGCGATGTTACCGGTTCTTGGGGTTGTTTGATTTATAAGCACACTAGGAGGGGCTCTAACTCCACCATTGGATTTATTTGAAGCCACCAATAATGCTTGTTGCAGCTCGGTCATTATTCAGCCATGTCTTGAGGGATGATTCAGGATTATTACTTTGTTGTGCTCTCAAGACATTTACAGTACCGACAACAAGCTCGTCATCCAAATCATCAGGAGTTTAACTCCTCGCACGTTGAGTATTCCTTACATCAATATGGGTTTCACTCATTGAATCATCATGTTGAACGCACCATGTAAGTTGTCCACATGCCCGTTGTTGTTGTTTACACCAACATTGAACAAATTGGTAAAATCATTATGCACCATAATAGCATTATGCTTAAAGTAAAAAAATCTTTAATGCATGTTAGTATAAGATGAACAGATCAAAATAACACCATAATTTTCTATGCCCCCCGATGGGTGCCAAACTATTTACCCATAAACGATACAATTGAATTTGTAGCGTGGTTTATAGACACATGGTTTCACTTCATCTGACTAATAAGATAATTAAGGATAAAGGAAATAAATCAAGACAATTAAAGAAAGGCAAGCCCAGGTTTTCATAATGTTCACACTGAGATCAAGAATAATTGAAAAATCTTGACAACACTTGTATAAAGCTTAAGAGAATGAAAGAAAGAATATTATTCTCTTGCCGTCAGTATTTCTCCTCATTTTACAATAAAATGATAGCCTTTATGTATACTATAGCTCTGGGGTTCATGATCTACAAATCATGTCCCCTTAACTACCACTATTAATGTTGCAATAAAAGTTAATGAAAAGGGGATAAAGAATAATAAAAAGGTAATAAAGAATAATAAAGGCCGGAGGAATCTTGGGATTTTCTGTAACATAACAGTCATATATTGAATTGATTCTTTTCCATCCATAGGTTCGTATCTAGTGTCACCATGGTCGAGTCACTACCGACTGGTCATTCTTGACACGTATCACTTGCTAAGTCACTGTGATGACCCGACCCGTCGTCACGTAAGTTACCACCCCGTTTTCCCCGTTAAATGCTTATTCATGTTTCAATATGTGTACTTGGTGAATTTGAGTCAATTCGGATCGAGTTTGGTAGGAAATGAGACAATTTGTCTCTTTAATGAAGGAATAGTTTGAGAAAGTCAACTGGATGTTGACCTGTGAGTTAGAGGGATCGGAATTAAATTCCGATGATTTGGTTTTCTCCGGGTGATGAATTGGGAGTTAGGAGTGCGATCGGAATTGAATTTGGAGTTCCGGTGTAGAAATAGGCTTGAATTGGCGAAGATTGAATTTTAGCGAATTCCGGTTGATAGGCGAGATTTTGATCCGAGGGTCGAAATGGAATTCAGAGAGTTGCAGTAGCTTCGTTAGGTGATTTTGGATATGTCCGCAAATTTTCAGGTCATTCGGACGTCGTTTAGTCGGGTTTTTGATTGAATGAGAATTTTGAAAGTTTTAGTTTAACCTAGGCTTGAATCCATCGTGATTTGATGATTTTTGTGTTTATGGACGTGTTTTGATGATTGGAACAAGTTCGTATGATGTTTTAGAGTGGGTTGGTATTTGTGGTTGAGGTCCCGGGGGCCTCGAGGTGATTTCGGGTGATTAAACGGATCATTTTTGGTTTTGAAGCATAGCAGATTTTCTGCTGAAGTGTTGAAAAGAAATTGCTCTATGCGATTGCATGGGGAGCGTTGCGATCGCATAGAAGGTTTTGGAAGGGTGCCAAATTTGTTCTATGCGATCGCGTAAGAGGCAGTGCGATCGCATAGCTTTGGAGATTTGTGCTGTGCGTTCGCAGAGGAGGCAATGCGATCGCGTAGTGTATTTGGGTTGTGCTATGCGATCGCATGGAGCGTAGTGCGATCGCATAAGAGAAAAACTGGGAGCTGGAAATTTGTGCTATGCGATCGCAACAGCAGGGCTGCGATCGCATAGAGTAAAAGTAAGGCCTGGACAAAATGTTTTAAGGACATTTCCCCAGCGACCCAACTCATTTCTTCCTCTATTTTTGAGCATCTTGGGAGCATTTTGACGGGAAGTAAGAGGGTTTTGACTGGGAAGTGATTGGAGGTAATTTTTATGAGTTAAATATATGTTTTTATTCAAGAATCATCAATGGAATTCATGAGTTTATAGCAAAATTTCAAGAAATTAGGGCTTGGAGCAAAAACTTTAAATTTAGGATTTGAAGGGCCATTTGTGGTCCGAATTGGGAGTTCTTGGTATGTACGGACTCGTGGCAAGACGAGGAGTCCGGAAATGTGAATTTCGAAATTTTTCGAGACGTGGGCCC
>MU725253.1:85494-125352 GCA_026770625.1 Nicotiana glauca
CTTTGGGAGGTTGTTCAGTATTGTTGATTTTTGGATTTATTTCTATCTTTCAGTTATACTTCTAGTTTAAATGCTGTTAATGATTTTCAAACAAATGGTTTTGAGCTTTATGCTCGGGTTGAGAGTGAAATTGGTCGGGCTTGCCTGGCAGTTGTGTTGGGCGCCATCACGACCGGGGTTGGGGTCGTGACAATCACCCAACTCTTGAGACCGATTTTTATGTTATACAGGCTTTATTTGAGTTACTACTGTCGCACCCCCTTTTCCTTGCGAAGTTCGGGTTTCGACATTCATGGGGGAACAACTCGTTTCCTTTTGGGAATTGGATATTTGAATAGTCGCCATCTAACATATTAAGGTGATTTAGGACACCTAGAGCAATCAACTCATATAACTAGTTTGCATTACCATAGATTACGGTAAGGGCTCGAAATAACCTTGAGGGAAAGGTGTTAGGCACCCCATGCGATCCACAACGGTGGGTCTCGACCGAACTTAAACTATGTGAATTAGTCTTTAAACAAGTAAGCAATCTTAGCAGAGATTTGCAAATAAAGTAGTTTCCCCTATCTAAATGCATATATGATCAAGGAAGTTCGGATAATGAAAGTAAAGAGGTTTGGACACACATTTTTGTAAATAAAAAGGAAATTTAGATAATTTAAACACATATAGGAATGTGGAAAGAGAAGTCATAAGTTTATTAGCCTACATGATCAATTTGTGCAAAGCCAAGTAATCCTCCTAAACTAGAGGGGCTACACATGACCTTAGCGCGCATGTCATCATGTCCTTTTACAACCCATTACCATCCCCTTAGTGGTAATATAAGCGATTTTAATTAAGACCTCTAAGCGTGCTGCTACCTGTTCCTTCCTTGCGGCCCCAGAGGAATTTAGGACCTCTAGATTAGGCAGTTCTAGACAATCCCAAGGTGTTTAAAAGAGAAAAGTCTAGGCGACAACGAATAACATATAGGACTGTCAATCAACGAAGCAAGTAAAAGGCTCATGTTTACCTCCATATATGCATAGGCAAATAAATAGCACGTCCTAAATAACTGATTTTGAAGAACTTCAGCAATCCTAAGAACATGATATCTAGATGGATGTTTCAGATACAGGATATGTTGTGTTACTTTAAGGGGAGTGGCATAATCCTAACCAGTTTGCCTACTGGTTTTATAGCATGTGAAATTTAAGCATTTTGAACACAATCAGAACATAGTTTTCCGTTTTGTCGGGAAATTAATCACCTAAGGCTTGCCTAGGCGCGTGATTCTATATAATAACAGTTGCATGAGCTATTTAATTAGTTTTAGTTTTTAAATCTATAGGCATCTAGGTGATACAGATTATACAAGCGATTTATCAAATTGTGTTTAGAGACATAATACATATACGTGAGTCTGTTATAAACCTTTTCATGGACATCTACTAATTTAATTGAAATAGACGTAGTTCAAATAGATCCAAACAGAGTTCCTAAGCACATGGTATCTAATGCATACAAGAATGATAGTTTTATTAAGATTATTAGGTGACAAGATATCTATGTAACAGTACTTAGGAATTGAGCATGCAACATGCTGAAGCAGTAAACATGAAGGCCCTAAAAGCAGGATATCTAATGCACAAGTTCAACATAGTTAGAATGCAACTAAACATAGTAATCCTAGAACATGGCTTCTAATGCGGATTTGCAGAATATAAAGCCTATAGCATGTTTTATACCCAATTTTACCCACAGTATCATACAACTACCCTCCTGTTTTACTAGTTACCTCAGTATTTTTCTACAAATAATTATTACAGACCAGAATTAAATAAATTATATAAATGCAATATAAATTAAGATATAGGGAGCCTGATGCATACTCAAACAAAACCCTGGGTACCAGGCCTTCAGCAGTCTCAAATGCAAAAGATTTCATTGCCACATTTGTGTCCAGGTATGTCAGAGTTCCCTAAGGACCTCAAGGATCCCAGGTAGGCTCACACCCAGACTTCCTCAAATAAAGACTGATTATGTGCAGTGTGGACGAGCCATCCCTGATATGCCAGAGTTCAGAGAGATTTGAGATCTTAAGTAGTACACATACTAGAGGGGTAGAATTTAATAACCTAAGAGTAAGTGAGAGTGTTTGTCATAGTTTGAAAGATTTAGTGAAAACAGTTTAGGAGTGAAGAAGGTTTTCTAAACTAGTTTTTGAGATAATACTAGTAATAAAAGCTAGTTTTTAGAAGAATACTGACATTATTTGAAAAATACTTCAGAAGAGTGCAAATTAAGTAGACAGCTAGCCAGTTATAGAAGGTTCAAACTCACAAGTACTGTAGAAGGTAGGCTTGCACACATGGGTGAAAGGGGATTGGGAACATATAAAAATCTAATTGAAGGTGCATGAATAGGGGCAAGGAGATATGTAGAAAACATAGAACACTTAGGATCTTCATAGTCTTACTAAATTAACCAGGATAGCAGGAGACTAAACATGGAAGACAGAATCAGACACACAAGTCATAGCATGATCACATAGTTAAGGGATTAAACATGAATTGCAAACAGACAAGCATCAGATAACAGGTGAAGTGTAGATATGATAATCATACATTTGAACAGGGAAGAATTTAGGCATGCTAATTAAAGCAATAGATAGGCTAATATAGTTAGACATGCCTATCACATATTGAACAGGGCAGTGCTAAGCAAGACAATGAACAAAAACAAGAATGATACTTATAAATGATGAACTTAAGGCAGTAATGAAATACATGGGGTTTAGATTTAAAAAGTAATCAAGGATATACCAATTAAGAAGAGAAAAACACAGAATGTGAAGCAACATCTAGCTTTGGCTTACAGCCGGCTATACTAATGAATACCACCAGATAACTATTAGAGTGTAAGAGAGTTTTTTGAACTAGTGTTCCTGTGTCAGAAGTGAGAATAGAGGAGATTATATATAGTGGTTAGGAGAAAAACAAGAATAAGCAAAGGAGATCAATCATTCAGCAATTAAGGAAGCCACAAAATCAATTACAAGCAAGTTAGTGTAGTTTTCCCTTAATTAAGGGTCATTACCCAACGGTAAAGGGCATAATACATTTAAGGAAAGAAAATCAAGTGAGCAATTAGGGGTAAAAGAATTTCAATTAAGGAAGAAATCTTGAAGAGTCAGTAAGTATCACAGCTAATCAAATAAGGTAAGAAAACTAATTAAGGGCGTAAATAAGGGGAATGACAAATAATCGGCACATAATTTTGACAGAGCAAATTAGTAAATCAGAAATTCAAAATAGTACTGGCTTTAAGGGAGAAAAGTATAGGTTTACACAAATAAACAAATAGGCTAAATGCAACTTCATAAACACACAAAAAACAGTCGAGAAGTTGAACCGAAAACCCTATAGAGATGAACTAGGGTAAAGACATTAGACAAATCAATGTAAGAAGTAACACGAACAGGCTTAGAGTCAAAGCAGACTATAAGAAACTTTGGGCTTTAGCATAAATCAACTACGGTCCAAACAACCTTAACATGAATTAATCAGTAACACTTAAGAACAACGATTAAATACTCAAAAATTAGAAAATCTTTGAGAAGGCGAGTTCAGTAAACCCTAGTTTTAGGAAAAATGGAGAATCAATTGTAAAACCATAAGACTTTCGTGAAAAACATGTGAAATAGGTTCGATTCATCTCAGATCTAGATAGATTTAAGAAGGTCAAAGGATAAAAAATTAGGGGTTTGAGAGAATAACATAGAGATGAATACATAGACATATAAATCCATAGGTTTAGAGAAAAATAAGAAGATCTTACTCGAAATCTAACCAGAATGGCTTGAAATAGGCAATAAAGGGCCATAGGTGTAAACCAGACCGCCTAGGTCCCTTGAGATCTTCTCAAGGATCCAAGAATAGATGAACCACACCAAATAGGAGGCCAATATAGGCCTGAGACAACAGAGAAACATCATAGATCGGAGGGCTAAGTCAGTAACGACGCTTGCTAATTAGGGTTTAGGTAGAGAGCATTTGAGAGAGGAGGGATCAGGTGACGGCAGGGTATGGTGGGAAATGATAAAGATCAAGGGGACTTTTGGTTTAATTATGGTAGGGGAGTCCTGGACCGTTGATAAAAAATAAACAACGGCTAGGATCGGCCAAGGGGTTTGGGTCGGGCAGGTCGGGAATTGGGCCTAAGGTTTGGGCTAATTTTATAAGGGGTATTAGGCTGGTTTGTTTTAGGCTAAAATTAAAATAAAATAGGCTGTTTATTAAATACAAAGTAATTGAATAAAATTAATTTGTAAAACAGTTAACTAAGTACCAAAATGATTTTTATGCATAGAAATGTTTTATAAACAATTATTAGTATTTCAAAATGCAACAGAATAATTTCTGGTAAAAATGATGCAAAAATGTATGCATGGGCTATAATTGTGAAGTTGTTGCAATTATAGTCAAAAGATGCCAATTTGACTATTTATAAAATAATTATAAATTAATAAGACCATGAATGATATAAAAAAATTAAATCAAGAAATGTTTTAAAAATCATCTGTAATTTTGTTTTGTAATTTTATATTAAGAAAATATTGAGATAAATTAATTTTAAAATGTAAAAATTATGGAAAAATACCAATTGATGCTAATTCATAGTTTTAAAGGTGTATATGCACTTTAAAATACTATAGGAAAAAATTGGGTATCAACAGCTGCTCCACTTTACCCGAGAATGATGAAAGAGTTTTTGGGTAAAGAAATGATGGCCAATTTTGACCGAATGAGATGTTTTGAAAGATAGAGGCCGGACTCAGGTCTTTGAGCTGCCTACATATCTCTTGGTTTATAGGAATGAGGACATATCTAGTTCCGGATTCATCGACAGAATATACCGATAATGTTATCTCAAGAACGGATATAAGATTTCAGGATAGGTTAAAGAATAGTTATGGTGAGAGGTTAAGTTTGAGATAGTTGAAGGAACTGGAGCGAGGTTGATCCTGCTGGGATATGGATTGCTTACTGGTCACCTACAGACAAAGAGATGCTACAAATATGTACTTGTGCGAAAATTTAAACATGATGCAAATTTCCTTTTGGACCATGAAAGTTGTCTTCAGACTGTTAAGGATGACATCCTTAGATTATGATGTCCCCGGCCATGAATTTTTCAGTGAGGGATTCACAAGCCATGGAATGATGTTCTCGAGCCATGAAGATGGTGCCTCCGAACCATGACATCTTTGAATAATGATATGCAAATTTGAGAGGTCCCCAGGCCATGACATGGTGTCTTCCAGCTATATGGATGGCGCCTTTAGACTATGTCGCCTTTGGATGGTTTGGAAATATTTTAGCCCATGAGATGCAATAATAAGATGTTGACGAGACAAGGCTTAGTCTTGCGAAATGGAGGGTAGATCTCAGCCCGACAGAAGAGCAAATAGATAGTACCAGAATAGAGCCACATTTATACAAGGAGGGACAGGGCTTAGTCCCATGCAAATAGAAGGCAATGCTTAGCCTTATGTAAATATGGAGGCAGGGATTAACCTCATGCGGGGTATGGGACAGGGTTTAGTCCCATGCGAATAGAAGGCAGTGCTTAGCCTTATGCAAATATGGAGGTACGGATTAGCCTCATGTAGGATGTAGGACAGGGCTTAGTCCCATGCAAAATGGAAGGCAATTCTTAGCCTAATGCAAATATGGAAGTAGGGATTAGCCTCATGCAGGATGCGGGATAGGGCTTAGTACCATACAAAATGGAAGGCAGTGCTTAGCCTTATGCAAATATGGAGACAGGGATTAGCCTCATGCATGACATGGGATAGGGATTAGTCCCATGTGAATGGAAGGCAGTGCTTACCTGTATGCAAAGGCAGAGATTAGCCTCATGTAGGATAAGGGACATGGCTTAGTCCCATGCTAATGGAAGGCAGTGCTTAGCCTTATGCAAATATAGAGGCAGGGATTTGTCTCATGCAGGATACAGGACAGGGCTTATTCCCATGAAAAATGGAAGGCAGTGCTTAGCCTTATGCAAATATGGAGGTAGGTATTAGCCTCGTGCAAGATGCAGGACATGGCTTAGTCCCATGCAAAATGGAAGGCAATGCTTAGCCTTATGCAATATGGAGGTAGGGATTAGCCTCATGCAGGATGCGGGACAGGGCTTAGTCCCAGGTGAATGGAAGTCAGTGCTTAGCCTTATGAAAATATGGAGGCAGGGATTAGCCTCATGCAAGATGCGGGACAGAGCTTAGTCCCATGCAAAGAACAAATAGCATATAAGGGTAGAATGTTTCTTAGCTGGGGATACATGCATCGTCTGGTGGCCCATTTGATAATGATTTTACTTCGAGTATATATGTTTGAAAAGGCTATCACTACGTCAGATGTGCCTGCATTCAGAGAAAAATTGTAAGTTTCATAATGGGAGGTTGGTTCATGCCTTTATCTACTGGCCTTACTCTACTCCGATCTGGAGGCCTTGTTTGAGTTTCCCTGGGTAACACCTGACTATTATAGAGATATAGCTTGCAAAAATATGCAATTATTGATAAAAATAGAGTCATTTTAGAAACATATTGAAATATCAAGTAATTTTAGATGAACTAGTGACGGTAACACATTTCAGAGAAATAACAGCTTTCTCGTGTTAGAATTTTGAGGGTCCTCCTCAAAATTCTACCCCACTTTGGTAGATGATCCTTTGACCATTTGTGAATAATTAAACTTGTTGAAACTTCTTTGGAATTTTGAGAATCCTTCTCAAAATTCTGCCTAGTCTCTTAACCGATTTCGGACTGTCTGGAATATGTTGTCGTCGGCTGGACTTGCTCCGAAATTTTGAGGGTCCTCCTCAAAATTTTGCCCTAGTTTCCAATCTTGGGGGAAATGGAAATTTTATTATGACATGATCGAACCCACAGGGCTTCCTACGTATCCCCTCTTAAACGGGAATCAGGTCAAGCGTAGTTCAATTACATCATGTGAATGTGAAACATCTAAGCATAATATCTTTCGACTGCATCTGAATTGATTGGTTTTGGTCAAATTTCTCCATCCATTTCTGCAAGTATGAGCGCTCCTCCTATTAGCACCCTGTGAACCATGTAAGGACCTTGCCAGTTGGGAGAGTATTTCTCTTTGGCGTCATCTTGATGTGGGAAGATCTTATTCAGCACCAGCTGTCCTAGTGTAAATTGCCTTGGTTTGACCCTTTAGTTGAAAGCTCTAGTCATTCTGTTATGATAAAGCTGATGTGACATACTGTGTTTATTCTTTTTCCATCTATAAGGGCTAATTGTTCGTAGCGGTTCCTTATACATTCTGCATCGCTGAGTTCGGCTTCCTGTATGATCCTTAAAGAAGGAACCTCTACCTCCTCTGGGATGAAGCTTCGGTACCATAAACCAACATGTAGGGAGTTGCCTCGGTTAATGTACAAATTGTAGTGCGGTATCCAAATAAAGCAATGGGTAGCTTCTCGTGCCATTGCTTGTTGTTTTATACCATTTTCCTTAGTATCTTCTTGATATTTTTGTTGGAGGCTTCTACGGCGCAGTTCATCTGAGGTCTGTATGTTGTGGAGTTCTTGTGCTTTATTTTGAAAGTTTCATACATGACTTTCATCAGATCACTGTTGAGATTGGTGGCATTATTAGTGACAATAGACTCAGGAACTCGCAATCGGAAAATAATATGATCTTTGACAAAGTCTTCGACGACTTTCTTGGTTACAGCTTTGTAGGATGCAGCCTTTACCCATTTTGTGAAGTAGTCAATGGCTACTAGAATAAACCTGTGGCCGTTTATAGTGGTGGGCTCGATGGGACCGATGACATCCATTCCTCAGGCGGCAAATAGACAAGGTGAGCTTGTTGTGTTGAACTCATGTGGCGTCACTTTTATCATATCGGCATGCACTTGACATTGGTAGCATTTGCGGACTTATTGGACGCAATCTGTCCCCATGGTTATCCAAAAGTAACTGGCCCTAAGTATCTTCTTGGCTAAAACAAAGCCATTCATATGTGGGCCGCAAGTCCCAGTATGTATTTCCTCAAGTAGTATAGAAGCCTCTTTTGTGTTGACACATCTTAGCAATCCCTAATTAGGAGTTCTTCTGTACAAATTTACTCCGCTGTGGAAAAATTGATTGGACAATCTCTGGAGTGTTCGTTTTCGAGTGTGGTTTGCATGCTCTAGGTATTCTCCTTTTGCGAAATACTCCTTGATGTCATGGAACAAAGGTTTCTATCTATCTCTTCGACATGAGCACAGTAAGCTAGTTGATTATGGATTCTCACTGGGATGTGATCAATAAAAGTTTTATCCGAATGTTGTATCATGGATGACAAAGTGGCCAAAGCATCAGCAAACTCGTTCTGAATTCTGGGAACATGCTAAAACTCTATCTTCGTTAACCTTTTTCTCAATTCCTGTACATAGTGTAGATATGGCAGTATCTTAGAATTCTTGGTGGCCCACTCTCCTTGTACCTGATGCACAAGCAAATCTGAAGCACTGATTACTAGCAGCTCCTGAATATTCATATCGATTGCCATGTTGAGTCCTAGTATGAAGGCTTTATACTCTGCCATGTTGTTGGTGCAGGGAAATCTGAGTTTAGCAGATACCGAATGATGTTGACCTATTTCTGATACCAAAACCGCTCCAATGCCTACTTCTTTGAAATTTGCATCTCCATCAAAGAACATCCCCCAACCGTTGTATGCTTCAGTTATGTCTTCTCCTATAAATGACACCTCTTCATCGGGAAAATACATTTTGAAGGGTTCATATTCTCCTCCCACAGGATTTTCAGCAAGATGGTCTGCTAATTCTTGTCCTTTGACCACTTTTTGAGTTACGTAAAAGATATCGAACTCACTTAATAGTATATGGCACTTGGCTAACATCCCAGTCGGCATGGGTTTATGAAATATATACTTCAGGGGGTCCATCATGGATATGAGGTATGTGGTGTAGGCATATAAGTAATGTCTCAATTCTCGGCCATCCAGGTCATAGCACAGCAGGTGTATTCCAGCAGAGAGTATCGTGCTTCATAAGGTATGAATTTATTACTTAGGTAGTATATGGCTTGCTCCTTTCTCCCTGTCTCATCATGTTGTCCAGAACACATTCAAAGGCTCCATCCAATATAGATAGATAGAGTTCTGGTAGGACCAAAACTTTTGGTGTGGACAGGTACTCTTTGATTTTGTCGAAAGCTTTCTGACAATCCTCGGTCCAGCTTATCTCGGCATCTTTCCTCAGCATCTTAAAGATGGGTTCACATATGACTGTGGACTGTGCTATGAAGTGACTGATGTAGTTGAGACGTCCTAGGAAGCTCATCACATCCTTTTTGCTCCTCGGTGGGGTAACTCCTTAATAGCCTTAACTTTAGATGGGTCTAGCTCGATCTCTCAATGACTGGCTATAAATCCCATTAACTTTCCCATATGAACCCCGAATGCACATTTTGCGAGGTTCAATTTCAAGTTGTACCTCCTTAGCATGTCAAAGAACTTTCTCAAGTCTGCTATGTGATCCGCAGCCCTTTTGGATTTGATAATGATGTCATCCACATATACCTCTATTTTCTTTGTGAATCATATCATGGAAGATGGTTTTCATGGCTCTCATGTAAGTAGCCCCAACATACTTTAGACCAAATGACAACATCTTGTAGCAGTATACCTCCCACGGTGTAATAAAAGATATTTTCTCTGCGTCTTCTTCATCCATCTAGATCTTGTGACAACCCACAAAGAAATCTACAAAGGATTTGAGTTCATGCTTGGTGAAATTGTCCATCAGTATGTGTATATTTGGTACTGTAAAGTCGTCCTTGGACTTTCTCTATTTAAGTATGATAGTAAACGCATACTCGGACTTTCCCATCTTTCTTCGAAATTTTTTCAATGTTGGCTAACCTGGTTGAGTACTCAACCACCCTGAGGACTTTGTTTTTATATGCTTAGTAACTTTCTCCTTGATTTTCAGGCTCATATCTAGTTTGAATTTTCTGAGTTTCTGCTTCACTGGCGGACACATGGGATTAGTAGGCAACTTGTGAGCAACTATGGACGTGCTCAAACCATCATGTCAATATAAGACCATGCAAAGATGTCCTCATATTCCTTTAAGAAACGAATGTACCCTTCTTTCTCTGTTGGTGATAAGTGAATGCTAATGCGAGTCTCCTTGATGGTCTCGGCGTCACCCAAGTTTACTGCTTCAGTTTCGTCCAAGTCAAACTTAGGCTTATTCTCAAAGCCCCTGACAACTTCCTCAGGTTTTTCATCTTCTTCATCCGAATCACTATCCTCATATTGCGTTGCCTCATTGCTTGTCACAATCACCAGCTCATCAGGAAAAGTAATAATAATGTTGTAGAAAGAAAAAGTGTGGATGATAATAATGAATAATAAAGAGCAATGCATTTGATTAAAACCAAAAAACATCCGAACAAGTACAACTCGATGAATCGAGCATGTATTTTGAAGTAAGTAAGTCTTTAAAACAAAATTACTAAAAATCTTAGATGCCTAGAATAGGTATAGAAGTAAAATCTATCAAGCTACCCAGGGACTCGACGGGCCCGGGATGGTATAGCAGTCCAGTTCCTGAGCACAACTCCCTTCTCCATAGTCTAAATAGTGAGGCCTTCTTCTTCCTCCTCCTCAATTATTGCACTGCAATTCATGTGTCCAAGAACAGATTCCTCAGCCTAGCTAATGGTTCTTCTTCTGCAGTATCTATATTGTATCAGCTTGGTAAAAAGCATGATCCAGATGTGGCACTGGTTGCTCGAGAGGGTAATAAGGTCCACGCCATGGAGGCGGCCAATCATTATAATCTTGCCATGTATACTAGTATCTGATTCCGAAGGTAGTACCATGACGCTTCAGCTGTATCAATTTGGTGATGCCTTGGAGATTCTTTCCAAGCCCCTTGTCGGATTCATATCCAGACCATGCTAGTATGCTTTCTATTTTGTTACTCTACCACTTGTCTTTCTCAACAGCATTGACACATTCGATTTGATGATAGGTTTCCCACCTAGCCTTTTTCTGTTCCCGATAACCTAGATGGTTTGACTGGTGTAAATAGGGTTACTCCCGTCTCCGTGAATGATCACCTCCTGATGGTTCCATTCGAATTTCACAACTTGATGTAGTGTGGAAGCCACAACCCCAGCGACATGTATCTGTGGTCGGCCTAATAGAAAATTATATGAAGCTGATATGTTAAGCACCTGAAATTCAATGTCGAACCAAGTTGGCCCCATCTGCGGGCAAAGATTAATCTCCCCAATCGTGGACCTTTGATACCTATTGAAAGCGTTCACGTTCATGCTTCCTGCCCGTATTTCATGAAAACCTTTGCCCAATCTTTTCTAATTATACAACGGACAAATGTTGAGGCTTGAAACCCCATCAATCAAGACACTGGCAATGAATTTGTCTTCAAATTGTACCGTGATATGCAATGCTCGGTTGTGATTCAATCCTTCAGGAGGTATTTCATTTGTCTTCAAATTGTACTGTGATAAGTTATGCTTGGTTGTGATTCAACCCTTCAAGTGGTAGCTCATCCTCGTGGAAGATTATCTTATGACTTTCCAGCACCTGCCCTACCATGTTGGCCGTCTCTCCACATGTGATATTGTTGGGTAGAATAGCTTTTTATGCGGTGAAATCAGAGGCCAACAAGCCATCTCGGGAAGGTACCTCGATATCCCAAGGATATGTCGCCACCTCGGTTACACATCTTGAGACTCGGAGGATATAAATCCAAAGCTCGGTCCTTTCCTTCGAGGTCTATCAAGACCTGATTCGAAGTTGAGATCGGGATAAAGAAAGGAGCTGCCCAAGGCACGCGGTTGAATATGACAAGATCAACCTATCCCTAGCCTCTACTGGGATATCAAGTCAAGACGTCACATCTCCATATTTAGTATATAGGTATATATTCGTTACTAAGTGTCCTCTCCTATATAAAGGGGACTCACTTTTCCTTGTAAATGACTGTTGTTGCTTCTACAATTCTACAAAGTGTAATAATATCTCCCTATCTCTCTTTTCTTACAAAAGCTCATTGGTTATCACTGATACTGAGGATACCTAGATAACCTTTTACTCTAAATGTGTTCCTCAGTTTTATGTGTTCTTCATCGTACAAACTCAATTTTGGTTATAAATAGCTCCGTTTGATTATATTCCTAGCTGTTAGATTACGCCCGAATATCCCTGACGACACGAGCTCGACCCCGAGGTCGACCTCGAAGTCCTATCCGACTAAGCTCGCGCTCGGGTAGCAAAACCTTTGGTTTTCCCGTTATCTCATTTATCTGTACCTCCAACGCTAAATTTCATAATACTAGCAACATTTGCTTTAGCAAACTAGCCCGGGAATAGATCACGTATTTTTAGAGTCCTATTTAATAAATTTAATTTTAGTTACCATTTTCAAGGTAAACAATTGGGCGCCCACTGTGGGGCTAAAACTAATAGTGATTATTTTCTTACTAGTTTCATTACACAAACACATATCATCTTTCACGGTTTTTCTTGCCCAAGATCCTTTGATTTCAAGTAAAAATGTCTGGCTCTGTGAACAGAGCTGAGAACGACCACCTCGATGATTGTGGGGAAAATAGTGTAGCTATTCCGGCCGCCAGAGCACCACTATAGGATCCCGATAACACACCCGGACTAATACTAGCGGACGCAGAGTCACAGGATGCGCAGCAAGTCAACGAAACTTCTCACGCCTATAGAAGCATGCAACACAGCGACCGACAGGAAGTTAAAAAATCCCCAGCCCGGGAAGAACAGGAAGTTAGTCTTCATATTGTTTTTGAAATGTTATAGGCACAACAAATATCAATTGCTCAGTTACAAAGCCATCCAAGGACTCCCAGTACACCAACACCGGAGACAGCTCCCCCCACCGAGCAAATACATGAAAGATCAAATGATATCCGGTCAACGGCTGACCCCATCATAGTGAAGATGTTGGAGGACCTTACAAAAAGGATCGAATCGGGAAAAAGAATGATTGCAGCCAATGATAAAAAAGTCAAGACCTACAACTCTTGAGTAGACCATATCCCGGGAGCACCACCGATCTTAAAATGTCTGGATTTGAGAAAATTTGCACAGAGGTTGTTCCTTGAGGAAGCGGCCCACAGCCCATTCCTAAAAAATTCAGGATGCCGGAACTCCCCAAATACAATGGCACCACCGATCCCAATGAGTACGTCACTGCCTATACCTGCGCTGTAAAAGGCAACGCTATAAAAAATGAAGAAATCGAGTCTGTGTTGCTGAAAAATTTGGGGAAACACTTTTAAAGGGGCCATGATGTGGTATCACAACTTGGCTCCTGATTCCATAGATTCATTCGCCATGCTAGCAGATTCCTTCATAAAGGTGCATGCGGGAGCCATCAAGGTAGCGACAAGGAAGTCCGACGTTTTCAATATCAAACAAAGAGAGAGTGTGATGCTGCGAGAATTCGTGTCCCGCTTCCAAATGGAACAAATGGAACTACCACACATCTCGGACGATTGGCCGATACAGGCCTTCACCCAAGGCCAAAACAAATGAAGCTTAGTGGCCTCAAAGCAGCTGAAGCAGAACCTGATCGAATACCCGACCGTGACTTGGTCGGACGTCCACAACCGGTACCAGTCAAAGATCGGTTCTGAGGACAACCAACTGTGAGCCCCTTTGGGCTTAGTCTACCCGAATAGAATCCTGGCGAGAGAAGTGAGACCAAACAAAGAAAGTACCAACTATACCCCGAAGATAGAAGGGACATCCCTAGACACAACCTACCTTACAATGATCGAAGGATAGATTGAGGATAGGATTCCCGAGGATTCATCAACAAAGCCAGAATCGATCAAAACATAGTGCTAACAATCGTGCCCAACTTATCGGAGTACAACTTCAGCGTCGATGTATCGGACATCGTGTTCGCTATTAACAAGATTGGAGATGCCATATGGCCCCGACCTTTTCATTCAGACCCCTCCCACAGGAGCTACAACCTAGTCTGCGAGTTTTACCACTCACGCGGGTACCGAACTGAAAACTACAGGCAGCTTTGAGAGGAAATGGCACAATTGCTCAATGACAGGCACCTTCGGGAATTCCGCAGCAGTCGCGCTAAAGGTAAATCAAGGGGATAAGGGATGGTAGAGGGGAACAAAATAGACGAACCTTAGGACGTTGCCCCCATGATCTTCTGAATGGTCCACTCAAGCACATTCAGATACAAACCACTTGGAAACCGCCAAGTAAATGCCAAAGTCCAGAATGCGCCGTCACCGAGGTATAAGCGCCTATCCCTCTACCCATCTTTCGCTTCACTATTGCCTTTGTGCAGGGCAATAACCTAGTTAATCAGGGTGGTATCCCGGTTCAAAGATTTCGAGGCTTCGAAACGACCGTAGCACTCCTTTCCCTTGATCGGATTTTTTATCCCATATCAGGTTTTCTGCCGGTAGGGGTTTTTAACGAGGCAACTGTGACGTCCCTCCTAAGAAGGCCATAAGCAAGCTGATATGCACGGGCCGAACCCAAAACAGCAGTATGGAATGTATTAAAACAACATATATCTATGCCGAGCAATAAAGAATATTGATTGGCATTTAATACTTTGGAAAAGGGAACCTCAAATGCATCCCCAATAGGGGCCTCTTCAACAAAAATATTCCAAGATACTCGGAAACTTAGCGTCAACGGTTTGACACGGGCTCATAAAGCCTAAAAAACATAGCTCCAAGTTCACAAGAAGGGGTCTTCAGGATTAAACAACTTGATGACTTGGAGACTGTCGACAATTACCATAATACATCGCCAAAAAAAAAAACTATAAGACATCAATAGGTATGAAAAATTGTAAGACTGCAACAGGCATGAAAACCCCGAAGTTTAGGCTATACGTCGCATTTGTAAGAATCCCGAATGTGCATACCCTCGATGTAGATGCCTAAACTATCACTCAGGATCAAAAAATGGCTACCACCAAACGCATATGACTACAGTCAAAGCGGCTGATACAACAAATATAATGCGGCTCGGGGACGCCCGACCATCGCTAAACAAAAATCGCAGGCCACTACTTTGAATATTTTTTTGGAAAGAACCGATTAAAAATAGGCTTTTCTCAACAGGAAAATAATGGGCTATGTACCTTTGAGGTGCCCGAACTGTCAATTACGACAAAATCGAGGTTCCTTTGGAACCGACGACGGGTCAGGAAAAAATCTTTCAAAAAAAGGCCCTAACGAGCGGAAAACAAAGCCTACAAAAGCTCATGGGAAAAAAATAGCGTAAGAGCCATTGTCGCCAGCTAAGCAGGCCTACATGCCACATATCAAAAAGGTCTCTACGACCAAAAAGCATAAGAGCCATTTTTGGAAGCCTAATTGATAACTTGAGGATTAAAGTGAGCTCGAATCATAACCCGATTCGGAGACCGGATCCAAAATATTTAACTAAACAAGCCTACGGGCATATATCAAAAGGTCTCTATGACCAAAAAATGTAAGAGCACTTGTCGCCATCGAACTAACAGCTTAAGGGTCAATTAAAGCTCGAATCGCAACGCGACTCCGAGATTGGACCCTAAATAAAGATAAAACGACCAAACGCCCAAAGGCGAGAAATAAAAGCCATCATCGCCAACCCAGACGAGCGCCAAATTAAGCTCAAGTCAGATCTAGACTCAAAAACTAAACCCAACAAAGCGTACTAGCCTTAGGGCAAGTCCGGGATCGAATATAAGTTTCGGGGTTCCCCCTCTTATTGCTACATGTTGACGACAAGGCACAGCCCCTACCTGCATTGAATGTTCAAAACCATACATACATAACAAAGGAGGCAAGATGCGATCATTCCAATTTTCTCCGGCAGTCATAGACCAGAGTCTTCCTTCTAATTGTCCTCGGCATCGAACAATAGGAACTTGGCTTCAAGCTCATCTCTTTTGGCTTGCTCGATCTCCCTTGAGATCGAAGCCCCTTGCATGGATCTCCTAAAAGATTTCCCTCTGGGATCTGCACCTCATGTATTATCTATTGTTTTTGGCATAGTTGAGGATCTTCTGCAAGTCAACTTTAGCGACATTGGCACTCCTCGAGTAAGCCGGCATTTTCTGCCCCGACCTGGTATCATTCATCACCACCTCAGCTCGAGTATTCACCAACTCGGTTTTTGCCCTCCAAAGTTTATATGACAGTTTCATGATCATCTTCACCCGAGCAGATTTATTTGCACGAGCAGCTTGGATTTGCGCCTCAAGTGCGGAAACCCCGGCCTGAGCTCTCTTTTTTTCCTTGGAATGGATATTCACGCGCACCTGTAGCTCGATGAATTCATGCTTGGCTTTGCCAACTTCGCCTAAAATATGCTCCAGCTCACTATCCCTATCCTCCAACTGAAATAACAACACGTCAAGACGGTAAAAAGGGGGTGCAATTAAGCACAAAATGCAGGATACCTATTTCTCCAAAAGGGCATCCCGAATCTGATTCTGCTCAGCATCACACTGTAAAGAGACAAGCTCACTTTCCTTTGCCGCACAAAGATGTCTTAAGGATTTCTCTTTGTCTTGAGCTTCCCGCAGTGGAGCCTCACTATGAAGCAGTTCGCTCTAAGCCTGTTAAAAACTTGAGAACAAAAAGTCAGGTGGGCAAAAAGAAAAGGGAAGAATGTAAGTTCGAAACATCCTTATATCTATTGAAACTCACCATCAGGCCAAAACGATGAGACTCACTAAAGGCCGAAGCAACATCTGATGATACCCCAAACACGAGAAGCTGTCGATCGCCAATCATTTCCCCTTAGCCGCCGTAAGAGGGTCGCCCCATCACAAGGCTCACGCCCATGGACATCTTTCCTTTTTATGACGCTCCCTGGCTCTAGGGTCAACGACCTCTTTTCCCCCATCAGGGAATTCGGCCTCACCTCGAAGAGACTCTTGGCACCTGCAGTAGATAAATCAGATGAGCCAGCAAGAAGGAAGCCGTTCCTTAACAAGCCAAGGTGTTGAATACATAATGTGGTGCTTCACCTCCCATCTCCCCTGAGATAGATCTCGCCATCGATGCCTATCATAAACTGAGCAAGCTACTAGTTTACATGACCATTCAGCAAAGTCTAGGATCTTGCTGGGCAACCAACGAGTTCCTATAAACAAAAAATGGAAAGACACCGTTACGGGGACAACCCCAAGCTAAGTTAAAAAATAGTTCAAACGAAGCACTTACGCGTGAGGTTCCATCTCTAAGGAAACGGAAAAAATTCTTTGGGTATAACATCTTTCATCTGGATTTGCACGAACCGATTCATCCATCCGCAGTCCTTGTCCCCCTCGTTGCCAATCCTAGGAACACTAGCGGATCTACGCTGGAGAGAAATCGGGCCCCGATAACACAATGGCTGATACATCCTCACAAGATGGCTAAGGGTGAATTCTATCCCAGCTCGGTCAGCAAAATATCTCATCGAATGCAAGATCGTACTCCCAGTACTCCCGGTGCTTGCAAGATCGTACTCTCTCCCTATCTACACTCCTTCCTGATTATCTCGATGTTTTACTCCCTCACCAATAAAGTGATCTTCGACACATGCCCTCGATGACCTAGAACATTTGGGGGTTTCCCAGATGTGGAGACTTTCTCTGAGACAGGGTTACCCGGATCTTGTTCCCCCGATACCGGGAATGATACACCAGTGCCAGTCAAAGGCGTGGTGAAGCAGAGCCCCTTTTTTGTCTGAGGGTGAGCAGTCGAGGAAGGGTCCATGGTTACATTAGAACAAAGGCAAAAAGGATGAGGATCCTGGTAAAAACCCTCTGAGGCGGCTGAAAGCGGAAGAACTCGCGCAAAGCGAAAAACTCTGTAAAAAAGGTAGGCTCGCCAAAATTTGCAAAATCACCATTTGAGCAGCTCGATTGTCCAAAAACGGCCAATTAATCCTGCCCACATTAATCTCGCCTTCTCCTTGGGGGGTGCACTGGCAGAATCATGCCAGACGCCCACATGACTTGTAAGATCGAAGAGCCTCCAGAGATCCCTGACGTCATAAAATCGAATCTGCTTTAGGATACGGCTAGACTCGGAGCCCCAAAGGGCCGATATCATAGCGCAAAGATAAGGGATCAAGAAGAAGAACAGATAGAACAAAAACCCTTTTCTATACATGGGAATAGGATGATAAAGCATCTGTACACTGTTTGCTTCCCAAAAAGGGAACACATAAATCAAAAGGAGGTACACGAAAGGCCAAGAGACTAATCATCGCTGCTATCATCTTCGCCCCTATTGGGAGTGTTCAAGGGCAACAATTTTTCTTCCGCCATATGAGCCTCCACCAAATCGACAGATAGCTCGAAGCCTCTTGTCTCGAGTTGTTCAGGGATTTCCCTTTTGGCCTTCTCTTTGGCATATTCGACGGCTCGAGATAGTCTCTGGTCGGCTGCCATAGGCATGTAGCGAACCATCATATGCATTGTGGTCGCATCTTCCTTGTAAGAAGCAGCATTTTTTTCGGCTTTAGATTTGGCAGCAGTCAAGGCAATGTTCTCCCTACGAGTATCTGCAAGAAAGTCTCGAGATGTTGCCAATTCTCCGACCATAACCTGATTTTGCTTTCCCAGCTCAAAAATCTCCGTCTCCAGCCGAAAAATTTGTGAGCTACTCTGTTCAACCTGTGAGGGAGGACAAGCTGATGAATATATGAATCCAGAATACGCGCGAATGCGGAGCAAAGGGACAAGTATGCACACGGAAACATACCTGAGTAGCAAAGCAGTTTTCTCCTGGAGTGCCACCTCTAGAATGGTTCGAAGCTCCCCCAACTCTCTATCTTCCTGGGCACTGCGTGCCTCCGATTCCTGAAGTTTTGAAGCAAGATTGTCACAGTCCTTCTCGCGACAAGAAAGCTCCCCTGGAGTCAAAGGATGTCATGATCATACATCTCCTTACACTGCGACACAATGAGTAAAGGTAAACAAAGTGCCGAGAAAAATACCCATGAATAGAAAGAAAACATGCAATGGAAGACTATCACATGTTGCAGAGACTTCTCCGCCGCTCTAACAGCATCGAAAATATCGACATCAGCCCTATCGATCACGCCATCAAAAATATCGACCATGAAGTTCCCCCGTTTAGAAGAAGTCCCAATTTTGGCACCAACCATCCATTCTGCATCTCACAGTTCCATGGAGGAGATAGGATAATTCGAGATCAGATCATCAAAATTGCCGATTTCTCCAAAAAGTGACTCTCTCTCCTGAATAGCCCCAAGCTCCAGTATCTCGATATTGGCTCCTACAATTCTCCTCTCGAGGGCTGCACCGGATCTAAATACATGCCTCGAGGCTGCTTCAGCATTCTCTTCAAGGCTCTTTCGCCCTTCGGCTTGACCAGAACCAGCCATATCGGACTTAGCAGCCTTCGATCGAGGTGCTTGCATATCTATTGCGTCGGGCTTCGCTCTTCTCCTCAATAGACTCCCCTCGTCATCCTTCCCTTTAGCATCAAGGTTCGACCCTGAAGTTAGAGCAATTGTCCAGTCAGAATGAGCGACGGCTGCCTTGGCCTTCCTTTTTACGCTCGCATCGGGCTCTAGAGCCTCAACTTCGCCACCGGGGGGAGGCCTCATCCGCATATTTTTGCCAAGACCTATACCAACGCAAAAATCATCATACGATTCAGCTTAGGGTTTGGAGGGAAATGTAAAACATGAAGCACAAACAACGGCGAAGCCTCACCATGATTCTTGGCCACCCAACGGCCCTTAGCCTGGACGGTCTAAGACCTAGTGCGATACGAGAACCTCCTATCCAAACGACTTATCCATTTCGGAAAATTCGGCACCACCTCCGTGCAGCAGGCAACGGCTGTGAAAAACATAAAGAAGCCATTATGACAAAAGAAAGGGGAGTGAAGGAGCGATTAAAAGGGAGATTTACTTATGCTGAGCGTTCCACCGCTATGGAAAGGGCATCCTCCAGGCCGGGATAATGTCTGAGGTTCTTACTCGGACAAATCTGCTCATCCACCCTCGATCATTCCCCTCATCAATGATCATAAAAAAGGATTTCTTGGACCAATGGCGGAGCTTGATGAAGCCCCGATACAGCCAAGGGCGTTACAGTCTGATTAAATAGTCAAGGGTGAAAACCTCACCTGCAAACCCTTTGGTGAAGTGCCTAAGCATCAACACTATCCTCCAAAAATGTGGATAGATCTGGCCCAAATTCACCTGGTATCGGACACAGAACTAAAGGATAACAGGATCAACTCCCAACGAAGGAGCTTCTACATATTTGTCAGGGCCCAGGGTAAATGGGTAAGTGTATACATGGAGAAAGCCATCATTGAAGTCGGTGATGCTGTCGTTGGGGCCAGGAATCTCTATCGTCACTGTTTTGCTCCACTGACAATCCTTCCTAATGCTATCAACATCGATCACGATGCTAACATACCAAGAAACATGCTCGCATCGACCCGATGTAGACGAGGGAGTCTTGACATCAAAATCCTTCAATGTATCAACGACTGGAGAAATCCATTGTTTTAAAGAAAGAGTCGACATGCTGCCCCCCTCGAGTGGCCTAGAAGATGACACGGTATCATTCCGACGAGGACCGTCCTAGAAGTTCTAGCCATCAGGAATGGTAAAAATTCTTTTTACAAAAAGGGGAGGATGTCCAAATAGCGGAGTTTTGGTTCGCGGGATACTAAAAATTGTGGGGGTAAAAAGGCTCGAACGACCGGTGTATTTATAATAACCACTAAGGGAGCTGAAAGGACAAACATGTAGCAGCTCATAGTGCCTTGAGTGCCGCATCTGACAGCGGAACTTCGAAGTCCTCTGGAAAGCAACATTTAATTCTCTTAGACAGATAACATCAGAGCAATGATAACCTCGAAACGATGATTCAGTATCATTTCCCATCGCTTCGTTCTGAGAACTAGGGAGACTATCTATGTAAGGCCCCGGAAATTTTCGCTAAGTGATTTAGGATTTTGTTGTGTCACGTAGGCTTATTATAATAATTTTATGTGCTATTAATATGGTGTAAATCCATTGGATTTGGTAAATATGTGTACACGTCTTGTGTTAAGTAATTTGGGGTCCAAGGAAAGGCCTAAGTCTAAGAAAAATTGGAAAAGTCCATAATAGGTTAAAATTCCCAATGATCTTGCACTAGTCCCTACTTTAACCGAGAATATCTAAATATCTATAAGGTTTTAGGTGATGAATAACCTATCAAATGAAAGGTCTTTGAGTCTAGTTTCCAATGCTTCAAACCGTTCGTCATTTGGACATTCCTACGCAAAGTTATGATCAAATTACCGAAGGCTGGAAAAACACGATCCTGTGTCAAACCTGCGATAGCAGAATTACAATGCGGTCCGCATTTATTATCTGCGATCGCAAATATGGTCGCAGACTGGGCCAGTGTATCCCAGGTTTGGGCAGCAATTCTGCAATTCACTCTGCGGCTTGCATGTCGGATCTCGGTCCATTCTGTGATCGCAGACCCTGTTTCGTAGGGTTAATTTTTTAATTTCTATAACCCGACCCCATTTTTATATATAGCCTTTGGGGCTTCATTTGGGGTCATTATCTGCTGATTTTAGAGAGAGGTGAGAGCATTTTAGAGAGAAGGAGGAACCCAACATTTAAATCATCCAAATCTTGCATCAATCTTCAAGAATCAATGAACCAAATCACAAGTTCTTCATCTAAGAGGTAGGATTATTGGGTGTAATACTATTATGTATACATGCATGTACAACTTAGGTTTATGGGAAGATTGTTTAACATAAATAAGTAAAGATTGGGTTAGGGAATGAAGGAAATCTGGAAAAGGGGATTTGAAATCAAGATGCCCAACTAGTATTTGATAAAATGCTCAAATGAGCTAGAATTATGAATATCTTCCTAATTTGTGTTCAATTTTGCTATTTCTCAAAATAGATTGAAGTTGCTAGAATTTTCGGAATATCGTAATAATTAAAGGAAAACTCAAGAAAGGTATGTATGGCTAAAACCCTCTTTTATTAGAAATCGAGCTCCGTTATCATTTATGAAAGTCTGGTAAGAGTTGAATTGGTTAGTGTATTGATTGTTATTACGCATTAATTTATTTGAAATTATCCATACATATACGTGAAGGATGTGCCTCAATGTGAATAATGTACCATTCTTGATAATTAGAGAAGGATGAAAAAGCACAGTTATGCGTTGAAATACTTGGGCTATAAGCCAACATCGAAACAAAGAATTATTCATGCTAACTATGTGCTCACTTACCTGTGATTGCAACTTGAATTATCTTTCATATATGTGTCTATGATCACAACTTGTAAAATGAATATTGAAAAGGGAAAACGATGTTATGATGGTGGCCATGAGTGCCCAGGAATTGTTATAATATGTGTGGACTAAAGATTTGGAGGTGTTGACTAATGAGAATGGAGTAATACCTAGGCAAGGCGACCTAGCCGATCTGGTCGTGATCGGACACCATGCCGCACACATGGTGGTAATATGCTGATATTGAATTCCAGATAAGGGAAATGAAATATTGATTGAGAGTAATGCGTCGAATGAGGTGACCTAGCCGGTCGGGTCGTGACCGGACTCTGCTCGAGATGGCGGTGGTAATGAGAACAGTGGTGAACATGTGACAGAAATGCCCCAATCTATGTTTTGGAAAATTGTATGAAAGATTATATGAATTGCATCTTTGATTTACCCATGTTATTTAGTTGTACCTGTTTGATAGTTCTTTCTAGTAAAATGGTGTTTAGTTATACATACCAGTACAATTCAAATGTACTGACGTCCCTTTTGCCGGGGGCGCTACATTCGTTTAATGATTGTAGGTGGTTCTACAACAGGTACTCCAGTCTACCGACAGTAGCACCTCCTCCACTTTCCGTCAGCTGCATTGGTGAGCCCCTTTCCTCTCGGGGCCCTGCGTGGCTCATGCCACTTTTATTCTGGAGTCTATTTTGGTATTTGTGTAAGGTATAGCCGGAGCCTTGTTGCCGGCATTTCCATATTTTTCTTTAGTTGTATTTAGAGGCTCCGTAGACAGTTTGTGGGTAGTGTCGGGTATTGGAAATTAAAATAGAAATACTGATGTTTGTCAATGATGTATACAACTTGTAATACCTTTAAAGTGGCGAATGAAGTTGCTAATGAAAATGAAATGGAAATTGTTAATTATATGTTTATAGAATTTGATTAATGGAGTCCATCTCCTAATTATTCATGAGTTAGTTTGGATAGAATGAGACCTAACATGCTTGCTCGGTCGGGTTTACTCGGTTGAGCACCGGTCGCGCTCCTCGAATTTTGGGGCATGATAATCTATACGCGTTGAAATTGGAGGACTCGATTTCCTGCCATCTCGGGAAGGTAACTCGATATCCCGAGGATTGGATGCCACCTCGGATAGACATCTCGAGACCCAGAGAATATAAAGCCACAACTCAGTTCCTTCATTCGGGGTCTATCAAGACTTGATTCGAAGTTGAGATCGAGATAAAGAAAGGAGTTCCCCAAGGCACGCGGTTGAATCTGATAGGATAGGCCTATCCCTAGCCTCTGCTGGGATATCAAGTCAAGCCGTCACATCTCCATATTTCATATATATATATATATATATATATATATATATATATATATATATATCCGTTACTAAGTCTCCTCTCCTATATAAAGGGGACTCACCCTTCCTTGTAAATGATTGTTGTTGCTCCTACAATTCTACTAAGTGCAATAATATCTCTCTATCTCTCTTTTCTTAAAAATCTCACTGGTTATCACTGATACTGAGGATACCTCGATACTCTTTTCCTTTAAACGTGTTCCTTATTTTTATGTGTTCTTCATCGTACAAACTCAATTTTGCTTATAAATAGCTCCATTTGATTATATACCTAGCTGTTAGATTAGGCCCGAATATCCTCGATGACCTAATATCGACCCCGAGGTTGACCTCGAAGTCCCATCTAACTGAGCTCATGCTCGGGTAGCATACCCTTTCATTTGCCCGTTATCTCATTTATCTCTAACCCCATCGCTAAATTTCATAATACAAGCATCATCTGCTCTAACAAACTAGCTCGGGAATAGATCACGTATTTTTAGAGCCCCATTTAACATACTTAATTGTAGTTACCATTTTCACGGTAAACAAGCTTTACTCAACACCTTCATCAAAGCATTCTTGTGTGCCTCTGAATTTTTCAATAGTGACAGGATGGATATCCGAGCTGGGGTTTTTCAAATGATCAATGACAGAATATTCTCTTGCTTGTACTTTCCTCCAAAGGTCATCTGGACCTATTTCAATGACATACTACTTGGTAGTGGCATCCTTACTTAGTCCTCCCAAGTGTTCGGGTGCATATATTCTTTCGGTCCTAGTCATTCCTTTTGCAGCATAGAATTCCTCCGTCTTTACCTTTCCTTTCCGCATAGCTTCGACAATGTAATCCCAGAGTATTGCTTTTGAATTTAAAGGAGGTGTGGTTGATACTGTCATCATGAAAGGTGTGGCCAATCCCACTTCAAATGGAATAGGTGTGGCTGCAGGTGGAGTTATCTCAGCCTCAAATGGAACCGATGCAGCCACCTCAAACTCGATTGGCGACTGAGTGTGTACTATCATAGGAGTAAGTGTGACTGTGGGTTTAAAGTCATCGGCTTCTCAAATAAGCCCAATTGACCCATCAGGATCCCATTCTTCGTCTATCTCTATCAATATATCCCACTACCATTATGATCCAGGAGAGGGTTGTTGCGAATATTGGTTCAACTTCTTTTGCATGTATGACCTTGTTGTCAATCAGTGTTTGGATTTTACCTTTCAATGTTCGGCACTCGTCAGTGGTGTGCCCCTTCATACCGGAATGATATGCATATGTTTTGTTTGGGTTGACCCAATGGGATGGATTTTCTAATGCTATAGTGGGAACAGGGGTGACGTAACCAGTGACTTTCAACCTTTCATACAGCTGGTCGATGGTTCAGCAATAGCGGTGTATTATCTGGATGGCTTGTAGTCAAAATTGGGTCATGGTCTTGGATAATTTTGGTGAGTTAGAGGTGACTGGAAATGAGATGGTTGATAATTAGGTATGACAGATAGTGGCTGGCTGGGAATATTTGGGACATAAGGGTTGATAGGTAGGTGGTGGTTCTTGGTATGTGGGTGGGGATGTTTGATATGTGGGTGTAGGTGTTTGATATATGAGTGGAGATTTCGGGCCCTGAGCCACCATTACCGCCCCAATATCTTTATTCTTTGATATGCCGCTTGATTGTCATGCCTTTTTTGTAGCCTGTAATGACTAAAAGTTTGTTACCATCCTGCTTTTGATGCCTTCTTCGATTCTTTCCCCAAGTTTGATGATGTTAAAGAATTTATGGTTTTCAATAACCATCAATATTTAATAATATTGCGGATCCTATGCTCTGACGAAGAATTTGTTCATCTATTCCTCATCCAAATATGGCCTAACTTTGGCTGGTTATAACCTCCAACGAGTAGCATACTCGTGGAAAGTCTCGATGGGCTTCTTCTTGAGATTCTGAATATAGAAAACATCTAGTGCATTTTCTGTTTTGAACCTGAATCGGTCCATGAAATCTGATACCATACTCACCCAGCTAGACTATTTCTTAGGGTCCTGGCTGATGTACCAGCACAAAGCATCTCCCATAATACTCTTCACAAAGAGTTTCATCCGGATCTTTTCATACTTTTCGACCCTGAGAAGTCTGTCACAATAAGTCCTCAGATGAACCCTGGGATTACCTATACCATCAAAAATCTCGAACTTGGGAGGTTTGTAACACTACGACAGTTCTACATCTAGTTGTATGCACAAGTCTTCATAGTTCAAACATTCTATCCATTTGCCTCCTTCGACACCCTGAACCCGACTTGTCAATTTCTTGAGTTCCTCATCTAGGTTCTTGATGAGCAGGTCCTTTTCAGTGGATTCTGATGTATAGGAGGTTTGTTGGGTAGAGTGAGGTATGGTTTCCATGTATATAGGGTTATTTTGGTGAGTGCCAGGAGCATGGGTGCAGTGTTGGTCATTGGTTGAGTTTTGAGGATCGGGAATGGGTTGTGGTGTGTTCTGGGGAGTGTGATAAGTATCGGATGGTGGGTTTTGA
Organism: Nicotiana glauca; assembly: GCA_026770625.1. Classification (NCBI taxonomy): domain Eukaryota; kingdom Viridiplantae; phylum Streptophyta; class Magnoliopsida; order Solanales; family Solanaceae; genus Nicotiana; species Nicotiana glauca. The sequence continues at coordinate 111,758 of MU725253.1, forward strand.
ATTGGTTGATGGTGGTGTTGTGGTGGAGTTGGTATTGGTAAGGGATTGAGATTTTGAGGTGGAGTTGCATATTTGATGTTTTATACGTCAATATCACACAAGAGGGGGGATGGGTGATTTGTACAGCACCCAAATTTTCGCTCTAGAAGAACCTAGTTCTTCTAGGTGTACCGACTCTATTATTTGCGGAATAATTAGTACATAAAATAAGGAACACAAAGATTTTAACGTGGAAAACACCCGGCTCAAAAGGTGAAAAAACCACAACCTACTACTCAGTAGGATTTTCCCAAACTTCCACTAAAATCACTAAGCTAGAACAACATTTACAAAACTCTTGTAAACCTAAGGATTAACTCTAATCCCATTGTGGCACACAACCTCATCTATTGCGACAACTTCAAGTTAACTCTAACATGAATACGCAAGGTACGTAATACAATTGCTTCTATGAAAGTTGAAACGTACAAGTTTAAATCACCTACTACAATTGAACTAGAATAAAAGAAAGAAACAATGGAATTGGTTCTTCTATCTTGTCAAAGTAGCTTTAGGAATGCACATTCAAATCTCACATAAATTGCTTGCAAAATTGCCTCGCACTTTTTCTCTCAATTTAGTTTAACTTCTGTGTTTGTGCAATGCCAGTAAAAGAGAACAATCACTATTATTTAATGAGTTAGTAATTAGAGTTTGATTGAGACTCGATTGCTGATCTTCCATCGAAGTTGAGTCATTGAACACCACAAACTCCAATACTATCTTTTATCCGTATTGTGTTCTTTTCACCTAAGAAGGCTTTCTCTCCTCATCTACTATGAACCTTTTCAATCAGATCAGGAGTTACTACTGCTTGATCAATAGGACTTATCTCCTTCACGTGCATCTCACATGTGTAGGTTGATCATGACTGTGCTTCACATGATGGACCTGGTCCATGACTGAGTTCATTTGTCATTCTTCAAAACTTCACCTGTTCTTGGGCCAACAAATTCCCCCTTTTTAATGATGACAAACTCTGTGCTTTTTTACTGATCAAAAGACCTATAAGAACTCAGCTTAACCATTAACACTAGACTAAGAAAATTAACTTTTCATCAAGGACCAGGTTAATTAGGTTATAAATATCACTTATTTAAGAATGATTTGTAAAGAACAATATCTTCCCACTTTTGTCATCATTGAAAAGTTGCATACATAGTGTGAATCCCAGATTTTAAAAAGTACTCATGGCCACTAGGGCAACTGCAAGTGAAATTATGGTGCAATTATCAATAATCAACAAAAATATTTAAACTATCAAGATCAGAATCATCATAGAACAAGAGAAAACAATTGTTGTCATTGATCATGATATGGTGCCATTAACAGTCCACAAAAAAATTGAAAAATCCCTAATCAGGGTCACTGGGGTTACTAGGGGGTATTAGACAGGTTCAGAAGACAAGTGCTAGGAGACCTAAGGCTTGGAGGAACTAGAGGGTTGAGTCTGGAGAAGGTTTAGCATATTCTGAAGAATTCTATCACTCTTCTCCTTTTGTTTTGCTAGCTCAGTTCTAAGGCGATCCCTCTCAGTTTCCAATTCAACCATACGAGCCTTGAGCCTAGCAATTTCAGCATCCTTAGTTACACATTCCTGAACCAAAGTCCTAACTTTGCTGTTGATGGGTGCCTTTAGAGATGAACCAGGTTCAACTGGGATGGCATTGACTGGATAGTCACAACCCAGAAGAGTCTTGATGCCAAAATATTCCTCGCTTGGGGCCATTTCCCATTTCTTCAAAGGCACATTCAGCATATCCAGAACTGTGGTCAGTATGAAGCCATATGGAGTAGCATGAGCCTTGGAGCCATTGATGACCCTGTCTAGCAATTTGACAAAACGGGCAGGTCAGTTGATTTGTTTTCCTCTCTCAAGGCACTCCATAAGAACCAGGTCCATGTAGTTTGCAATATGTCTTCTCTCTTGTTTGGGCAATAAGCACTTGTTGACAAACTCAAACACAACTTTGTGCTCATGCCTCATCTCACTTTTCTGCACAACCCTAGCTTCATTCACCTCCTCTAAATCACAGAACCTCTTGGTGATCTCAAGGGCAGTAGGTAGGGAGTTCAGGCATGGCCACCTTCGCCCAGTATATCAAACCTTTCAGAGGGTATGTCCAGAATTTCTCCCAGTTTCTCAGCATCAAACTGCATTGGGACTCCCTTCACCAAGCTACTGACCACCCCATCCTTAACAACAACATTAGCCAAGAACTCAAGTAGTTCATTTCTGGATAGTCTCACATATGAAGGAGAATGTCCTTCCAACCTTGAGTAGCTAAAGAGTCAACCAACATCATCATCCCTAGTTCAACCAGGTCCTTCAACAATCTACCTTTCAAAAAATCTCTCCTGCCAAAGATGGCAAACTTGTCTTGTTCCTTCTCATATTCCTATTCTTGTTCTTCTCCACTCCACTCTTCATTATCTGAAACTTTTTCGTATTTAGCTTTCACTGTAGATCTTGTCCTCTTGGATAGTGAGGGTTCAGCATAGACATGTACATAAGAAGACTTTTTGGAATAAGTCTTGGGCTTTTTAGGTTTGGGTGTAGGAACCTCCACTGTTGTACCCCTTTCTTTTTACCTCCACTCCTACTCGATTCAGCCAATTTTACATCTCTAATAGGTTCAACTAGAACAAACCTAGTTTCTAAGTTTTCAACCACAGAAGAACTTACCTCTGCAGGGGTTTCTTGAGTTTTCTCAGTGTTAGAAGACTCATGTCCTTCACCTTTACTCATAGATTGAAAGGATTCGAACTCAGAACTGGAGTCAGACTCTTGAGCCGGGCTTTCTTTCACCTGGCTAGCTTTCAGCCTTTCACTTAACACCTTTCTCAGAGCCCTAGATGCCACAGTTTTTCGAGCCAACATTTTTTGCCTTCGAAACCTAGGTTTTGGGGATTCACTAGGAGGAGTAGATGAGGTTGAATATGAGGGTGATGGTAGTGAAGGAGAACTAGGACGATCTTGTAGGTTAGACATTTTTGTTCGTTTCTTGACTTAATTTGGGAATTTTGGAGCGGAGAGCAATTAGAGTTGAAGAAGAGATTTTTGATAGTTTCAGAATAATGAAGAAGGTTAGATATGTGGAGTGTATTCAAAAGGAATTAGATATTAATTCAGTAACGACAGCTTTTCAGGGGTCAACTAGAAGTCTAATCAAACTGTAATTCAATAATTTTAATGATTATTTGGCTTCCCTTGATATTAGGAAAAAATCACGGTTTTAGAGTTCTAAATGGACGGAACTGGTTCAATACTTCAACGAATAGAATTTTCTAGGAATTTGGCAAGTACAGGACTTTTGCTCATGATTGAATTGTTAATCTTTCTAATTGTGAAAAGTATAGAAAACGTACCTGAGCTTTCATATGAACCCATATTGATGAACCAGGTTATTCATTTAGAATTCTCTTGAACATGCCTCAAATATCATAATAGAGAAAATTTTGTAAGAGATCAGTGAGTCATATAAACACATGTCATATGACTATACCAATTAAAGTATGAAGCTGAGTAAGAATTAATCCAGCTATTTACACAGGGTTAGAATTTCTAGCCAATTTTTTTTTCTCATTCTGAGCTGGACCTATTAGGTGATCTTAATCATCCCTATTTCCAAACTATTCCTCTCAAAGTTTTCTATACTAAGTGCTCTATTGAAGATGTCAGCAATTTGCTTATCAGTAGCACAAAATTCTATAGAGATCAATCATTTCTCATAGTTATCTCTTAAAAAGTGGTGCTTAACATCTATGTGCTTTGTCCTCTTATGATGAACAAGGTTCTTTGTCATACTTATAGCACTATTGTTATCATAGAATATAGGAATGCAACCTACTTCAATAGCAAAATCTACCAGCTGCTATTTGATCCATAACAATTGAGCAACACAAGAAGCATCAACAACATATTCAGCTTCAGCAGTAGACAAGGCCACTGAATTTTGCTTTTTAGTAGCCCATGACACAAGACATGAACCAAGGAAGTGTGCCATACCTGAGGTTCTCTTCCTATCAACTAAAAAACTAGCATAATCAGCATCAGCATATCCTACTAGATTGAAATTTCTACCTTTGGGATACCAAAGACACAGATTAGTGGTGCCTTTCAAGTATCTTAGTATCTTTTTGACAGCAGTCAGGTGAGACTCTTTAGGATTAGCATGAAAGCGAGTACAAAGCGCTACAGTGAAAACAATGTCAGGTCTGCTAGCAGTAAGATATAAAAGTGAACCAATCATACCCCAATACAACTTTTGATCAACTGGTGAGCCGGGTTCATCAACATCTAATTTAGTGGAAGTTGCAATGGGTATGTCTAAATCTTTAGATTCTTCCATTTTAAACTTTTTGATTAGCTCTTTTGCATTCTTCTACTGATGGATCATGGTTCTATTTGGACTTTGTTTGATCTGTAAGCCTAAGAAGAAGTTAAGCTCACCCATAATGCTCATTTCAAAGCCGCTCCTCATTAGTTTTGCAAAGTCCTTACTTATCTTATCAGTAGTGGCCCCAAAGATTATGTCATCAACATAAATTTGTACCACAAGGAGATCCTTACCTTTTTCCCTGAAGAATAAGGTGCTGTTAATTTCACCTCTTTTGTATCCATGTTCAAGCAAGAATTTGGATAGTCATTCATACCATGCTCTTGGGGACTGCTTGAGTCCGTAGAGAGCCTTGTCTAGCTTGTACACATGCTCAGGACATTCATTGCTCTCAAACCCTGGAGGTTGTTTCACAAACACTTCTTCTTGCAAGGAGCCATTCAGGAAGGCACTTTTGACATCCATCTGATGAAGATTGAATTCCGTATGTGCTGCAAAGGCTATGAGAAGTCTGATTGCCTCTAGTCTTGCAACTGAACCAAAAGTCTCATCATATTCTATGCCCTCCTCTTGGCTGTAACCTTGGACCACCAGTCTTGCCTTGTTTCTTGTAACAGTTCCATTTTCATCAATTTTCTTCCTAAAGACCCATTTTGTACCAATAACTAATCTATCTTTGGGCCTTGGAACTAGATGTCAAACTTGACTTCTCAAATTGATTGAGTTCATCTTGCATATTGACCCACTCTACATCCTGCAAAGCCTCAATAACATTTTTAGGTTTAGTAAGAGATAAAAAGGCATCATAGGCACACAGATTCTTTAGTTGTGATCAAGTTTTGACTCCAGATGTTAGATTAGTGATAATGTTCTCAATGGCATGACAACTTTGATATTTGTGATGTTTCACAACCAACTGGTTTCTACTAGATGCTTCTCCCATGATCTGTTGCTGAGGAACGGGGTCATGAACAGGTTCTTTTAAGGGATTTATTTCAATTCCTCTTTGACAAGTTCCCCCTGTCAGGTTGCCCTGGATGGAAGGACATGTTCCATCACCTGCTCCTTCTTTTGGTGCCACTTTGACTTCTGTTGAGACTTCAGTCAATTCCTTTATCAGCCCAATGGCTTCATCTTCATGTTCCTGTCTCTCAAAAAGAATGTTAGTTTCATCAAATACTATATGTACGCTTTCTTCTACACATAAAGTTCTTTTATTGAACACTTTATATGCTTTGCTATGTGAAGAATATCAAGAATACTCCCTCATCACTTCTGGGAACAAACTTACCCAGGGAGTCTTTTCCATTGTTGTGCATAAAGCACTTACATCCAAATGCCCTAAGATGGGATATATTGGTTTTTCTCCCTTTAAGTAACTCATAGGGAGTCTTCTCTACAAGACGTCTAGTCATGCATCTATTGATAATGTAACAACAGTGTTTACAGCCTCTGCGCAAAAGCTATGTGGCAACTTACTAGAAAGAAGCATAGTCCTAGCCATATCTTCAAGAGTCCTGTTCTTTCTTTCAACTACTCCATTTTGTTGAGGAGTCCTAGGGGTAGATAAATTATGATATATTTCATTTTCATCATAGAATTCAGCAAATTTAGCATTTTTAAATTCAGTTCCATGATCAGACCTAATGGATGTGAGTTGATTTCCTAATTGTTTTTGAATTTTTTTAACAAAGGTAGTAAACATGTCAAATACTTCATCTTTAGATGTTATAAATAGAACCCAGGTAAATCTACAATAATCATCAACAAGCACTATTACATATTTCTTTCTACCTCTACTCATGGTTCTCATTGGACCATAGAGATCCATATGGACCAGTTCTAACGACTTGGTTGTGCTTACCATTTTCTTGCTTTTGAAAGATGATCTTACCTACTTCCCCCTTGTGGAGGCCTCACAAACATTGTCTTCTTTGAACTTGCTGTTGGGTAACCCTATCACCAAGTCCTTAGAGAATAATTTGTTTAGCTGATTCGGACTGGCATGACCAAGTCTTTTGTGTCACTTGAGGGGATCATTATCCAACACATTTAGACATGTTAGTTCATTTTTTAAGAGAGTAGAGAAATCTACAATGTAAATATTGTTAACTCTCTTTCCCTACAAAACAATCTTATCAGTGGTAAGATTAATCACAAAGCACTTAGTAGAGGTGAATGCTACAAAGTTACCTCTGTCACACAGTTGTGACACACTAATCAGGCTATAGCCATTTATCAAGTTGACATTCTCAATGGAGTGAGAGTCTGTCTTACCTACCTTTCCAACCCCAATAATCTCACATTTCTTCCTATTTCCAAAGTAGACATTACCTCCCTTTAAGTCCTCAAATGTAAGGAACTGGTTCTTTCTTCCAATCATATATTTTGAGCAGCCACTATCCATGTACCATATTTGTCTACTTCCCTTCACTTGAACCTGCAAAAAGAAATCAGGGGTTACTCTTAGGAACCCAAACTAGTTTGGGTCCCTTTCTATAGGCAAAGGGATAAATCAAATTTCTTCTAGCCCACCCAGGCAGCCTATTTTTTTCTTGAACAAAAGCTTTGTTCTTTTGACTGGCCTTTTCTTTTGCATTACATTCATTTTTGTAATGATCAGTCTTGCCATAGTGTGTGCAGATTTTGTTCTCATGAAGAGTGAGGTACTTTCTTTTAGGATCCTATTTAGGTGCTCGAGTCCTATTTTGTTGCTACTATGATGTTCTTGTAGCCAGGAGAGTGCATCAGAAGCCTTGTTCCATTTTCAAGTTTTGTCTAGTTCATGTTTTACCTTCCCTAGATGTTCTTGCAATACTCTTATCTGCTCATCCTTCATTTTTCCTAAGTTTTCTTCGAGGGTGAGATATGTGTGATCACCTTTCTTCTTTCATGTTCCTAGTTTTAGCTTTAAATTATCAAACCTAAGTTCTAGGATACTAGTGTCATGTTCAAGAACCTAGTTCTTCAACTCAGTATTTTTATTTTCACTCTCATTAGCCCTAGACACTAGATTTTTGCACTTGGCTTTTAGAATCACACATTCCCTAGACAACTCTTCCTTCTCATTGTTAATTATCTCAGACTAATCAATAAAGTCTAGCAATAGTTTAGAAAACCTTTCTTTAGACAAGAATTTAATCTTATCTTTGAGATGACGGACGCTTACCTCTTGTTCATCATCTGAATCTTCGATGGCCATAAGTGTTTGTTCATCTCCAGCTTCATCTTTTGAGTCTTCATATGATGTTTATCCCCATGCCGCAACCATAGCCTTAGTTGATCCTTTGTTTCTTTTAGGTTGAACCTGTTCCTTCCTCTTATTTCTTCGTTCAGCACTTTCCTTCTTCCAATCAATTTCTTATTGAGGACAGTTCTTAATTATTTGATCAGACTTACCACATTTATAGCAGCCTTCATTGGCCTATTTCATAGGAGCCTTAGATTTGTTGAAGGTTGTACCTCTTGAAGAACCCTTTCCTCTCATCAGGTACTTTTTGCAATCTCTAGTGATCATAGCTACTTTATCATCCTCCAAATTTGCACCTTCATCTATTTTGAGAGCCAAACTTCTCTCCTTTTTGGGGGCATCCATTTTCATGGTTTTCCTTCTTAATTCATAAGAAGTGAGGTTTCCAATTAAGTCATCCAACTTGAGGGAATAGTAGTGATTTTGCTTTCCAAAGTCACTCGTAAGACTCTTATCAGAATTTTCTCAACCTTGTGTTCTTCAAGTATAATTCTACCAAGAGATTTAAGTTCATTTGTTAGTGTTGTGAACCTTGTATACATCTCCTAGATAGATTTTCCTTCCTTTATAGTGAAATTCTCAAATTGAGAATACAGCAGTGTTCCTCTGGACCCCTTTACTTAAGGTGTTCCTTCATGAGCCACTTGCAAAGTGTCCCAGATTTCCTTAGAAGTGGTACAACTTTGAATTCTACTGTACTCATCTGGACCTAGTCCACACACAAGCCATCTCTTGGCTTTGGCATTTTTCTCCCATTTCTTCAGGTCTTCGGTAGTGTAATCAGCTCTTCTCTTTGGCACATCAACTCCTTCAGCATTCTACTTTATGGTTGCTAGGGGACCATCAGTGACTGTGTCCTAGAGTTCACAGTATTCCCAAATGATGTAATACCTCATCCTGTTTTTCCATCAAGAATAGTACTGATCATTGAAGAGTGGAGGCCTAGCAGTGGATTGCCCTTCCCAGTTCCCAGGTGGTGCACTCATGTTGATCTTTTCCTAAGGTGTTAGCCTCTTCTAGGATAACCTGCTTTGATACCAATTGATGTTTTATACTTTAATACCACACAAGGGGGGGGGGGGTGATTTGTGTTGTACCCAATTTTTTGCTCTAGAAGAACCTGGTTCTTCTAGATGTACTAACTCTACTATTTGCGGAATAATAAGTATATAAAATAAGGAACACAGAGATTTTTACGTGGAAAACACCCGGCTCAAAAGGTGAAAAAACCAAGATCTATTACTCAGTAGGAATTTCCCAAACTTCCACTAAAATCACTGAGCCAAAACAACATTTACAAAACTCTTTTAAAACTAAGGATTAAATCTAATCCTGTTGTGGCACACAACCTCAACTGTTGCGACAACATCGAGTTAACTCTAACTTGAATACTAAGTTACCTAATACAATTGCTTCTATGAAAGCTGAAAGTTACAAGTTTAAATCACCTACTACAATTACACTAGAATAAAAGAAAGAAACAAAGGAATTGGTTCTTCTATCTTGTCTAAGTAGCTTCAGGAATGCACATTCAAATCTAACATAAATTGCTTGCAAAATTGCCTCGCTCTTTTGCTCTCAATTTAGTTTAACTTCTGCGTTTGTGCAATGCCTATAAAAGATAACAATCAATGTTATTTAATGAGTTAATAATTAGAGTTTGGTTGAGACTCAATTGCTGATCTTCCATCGAAGTTAAGTCCTTGAACGCCACAAAGTATAACACTATCTTTTATCTTAATTGTGTTCTCTTCACCTAAGGAGACTCTCTCCTTATCCACTAAGCGACCTTTTCGATCGGATCAGGAGATATTACTGCTTGATCAATGGGACTTATCTCCTTCACATGGATCTCATATATGTAGGTTTATCATGACTGCGCTTCACATGATGGACCTAGTCCATGACAGAGTTTATTTTTCATTCTTCAAAATTTCACCTGTTCTTGGGCAAAGAATATTGACGCGGTGCATGAGGGTTTTGTGGATATTGGTTCAATGCATTTTGGGGGGTGCTTGGTTTTTCGTGTTTTGTTGGTTGTTGTCGGGGATATTCAGGGCGAGGGATAGGTTTGCCAAGATGCGGACCTGCTCAAGCTCTCCCTGCAGCTCCAGTATCTTTTGTTCTAAACTTAAAACTAGATCATTTAGTGCCGGAGTACTCTGTCCGTCTGAAGTTTCTGCATTTTCCTTTCGAATACCACTTAAGTCATCCATTTTAGATTTCCTTTTACTCTTTGTATTACTTAGAGGAGGAGGAGGTGGAGGGAATCTAGATCTGGTGTGATACGCTGATGTATCCAGTATGTGTGAACCAACCTTAGGGAATGGGTATAAAGAATAAAGAAAAACGAAAGGTAAACAATTTAGTAAGGGTTCTGAAATTTTGCAGCATTTGAACACATATTGCGGGAATGTAAATTTGTGTCCTAATTTGGGAGCCCCATTGTGCTCGAGGTAGGCCTAGCGACAAATAGATTAGGGGAAATTCAGTGCCAATAATTGCCTCTTTTCATTAATGTAAAAATAAACGCCCCAAAATGACACTAAATAAGATAATGTTGCGAATGGCACTTGGCCTTATTACATTTAAAAAGAAAGAAAGTAAATCTAATCTACTTGGTCCGAGAAGGACCCTCTCCAGACCGGATGTTGTTGTCAATCAACTCTCCCAGCTCACACAGGTTCAGCAGTAGGAATTCTCTTGCCAAATGCCCTCTTTCATTTCTTTCAGTGCTCTAACAGTCGGTGACCCTCTTTATTATCTCCCCCTCCAATTCCATTAAATTGTACTCCAGATATTCCAGCATTCCGCTGGATTTAACAGCTCTTTCTTTCCACTCGTTAATCATTTCCATATCGGCCTTATGTTGTGCTATATGTTCAACTTCAGACTCTCGAACTCTTTTGCGCAGCTTTTTGTACTTCACCTCTGCTTCGGTGAACTCATCTATGACACTATTTCCTGGACCAACCCTGGGGTCAAAGACTCCTGATAGATTATCATCCAACCACGAGGGGTAAAAATATAAATGGTCTGCATGATATCGATCTTGCTCGATGATATCCTTCTCCAACATAATATTCAAACTCCACATATGATGTGCTTCATTCTAATATGGGATGGAGTCACCTTGGAAATCGACTCTGAAATAACTCATGTTAGCGACCCGTGGTATGACCTATCTCCTGCATGCCTGTCTCATAACCCTTAGGGGAGAAGGGTATATTGCCCTTAATCCAATCAACACCAAATATGGGATGTCTTTCTGTGGGGAGCCGCTCGAACATCCACTGAACCTGTTCCTCAGTCAACTTGTTGGAAAACTGCACCTATTCTATAGCATCCTTAGGTTGAGCAACATGTCCGGAATATAAGTCATTATCTTAGGGTGATAGAAGGCTATCTGGTCATTCCATTGGCTTCGTGGAAACTCTTGGTGGTATTGGCCCTTTGGAGATGTTCGAACTGAACTGCCAGACTTGTAATAGAAAGTTGCAAACCTCAAAGAATTTGAACCTATTCTGACAACATTCCATGGCTCGGTACATGTCTGTAATGATCATAGGGTATATGTCTATCCCTCAATCCCATCCATTAAAGTTTTGGCCACCATGGCCAACCTAGTATAGATTCTATCCCCTTGGATTGGGATTACCAGCATGCTCAAGAAGAACACAATAAAAACGAAGACCCTTCGATGAATCCAGCCCAAGGAGGTAATTGAGAACTCATCATCAAAAATATGGTAAGAGCTTCTGTGACCGTATATTTCATAAAGGAAGTCAAAAGGTACGTAGGGGTTTTTCAGGAACTCAAATCATCATTTTTGTTCAGCCCCATCATCTCAAGGAACCCTCTGGTGGTGCGATTTTTAGGTGTTAACAGATCAGGGCTATCCGAAGGCATCCCAGCAAATCCCCCTATTTCTTCTAGAATGGGAGTCATTTCTATGTCTCCAAAGTGGAACACAGCTCTTTCCTTATCCCAAAACAGTGTGGCAGCCTCGATTAGCATCTTGTTTGGTTGAAGATTCAATAGTAATGGCAAATTCCCTAAGACTCTTTTCACATGATTTTGGTCACTTGAGGGAAGGTCCCTCCACCAATCTATCAAAATGGAGGTATGCTACTGACCGTCCCAAATCTTGGGACTTCGTGCCGCATTTTCTACAAAACAAGAGATAGTTAGGCCCTTTCCCCTTCCACGTTTGTCTATTTATACAATAATGATTATCATATTGGCACTTATTTCTCCAAATTAATGCACACAATCGTGATTACTTCCATTGGGATTTGTGGAAGACTCGATGGACTTTTGAACGAGGCTTGTCTTAAATGGTTATTATGCAGACAACATATTAACCCAGCTAGGTTTAACCATGATGCATGTATAATTAATCAGAGTAAGGCTACTATAGAAGTCTAGACTGGGACGCTCAAGCGAACAACTTGAGAGGGAAAGGCACGGAACCATCAAACACACTGCTGATTGACTAGTTTTACCGCAAATATGCCTTTCCGAATTTAAAGGGTGATATATAGGAAGAGTGCAAATACTAATCAAGTGTTGCTATAGGATTGATTACGCACAAGTGAAATATGATGTTGAGCATGATTCGCGCAACAATAGATAGCATGTTGTCAAGTATTTACACGTAATAAAAATGATAAATGCAGTGTTTAAATAATTGAAAGACAGTTACAGAAAAAGAAAATAAAGAGACAAGTCAGTTTTAGGAAAATAAACAAATCATAAATAAGTAATTAAATCCAAATAAAGGGGAAGGGTACACGGGATGAAGCATGCTTGGACTATTTTACAAAAATAAGTTCGTTATGGTAAGAGACTAAAAATATCCCCAACAGAGTCGCCATGCATTCTTGCCCCCTTTTTTTCTCGCGGAGTCTGAGTTTCGACATTCATGGGGGAACAACTCGTTTCCTTTTGAGAATTAGGTATTTGAATTGTCGCCACCTATCAAATTAAGGTGTGTTAGGGGACCTAGAGCGATTAACTCATATAACTAGTTTGCATTACCAGAGATTAGGGTAAGGGCTTAAAATAACATTGAGGGGAAGGTGTTATTCACCCCTCGCGGTCCATAACAGTGGGTCCCGACCGAACATAGACTATGTGAATTAGTCTTTAAACATGTAAGCAGTCTCAGCACATATTTGCAAATAAAGTAGTTTCCCCTATCTAAATGCATATATGATCAAGGAAGTTCGGATAATGAAAGTAAATATGTTTGGATACACATATGTGTAAAGAAAAAGGAAGTTTTGATAATTTAAACATACATAGGAATGTGTAAAGGGAAGTCCTAAATTGATTAGCCAACGAGATCAATTTGTGCAAAGCCCGGTAATCCTCCTCAACTAGAGGGGCTACACGTGACATTAGCACGTAGGTCATCATGTCCTTTTACTACCCATTACTCTCCCCTTAGTGGTTATATAAGCGAGTTTAGTTAACGACCTCTAAGCGTGCTGCTACCCGTTTCTTCCTTGTGGCCCCGGAGGAATTTAGGACCTCTAGACTTAGACAGTTCTAGACAATCCTAAGGTGTTTAAAATAGAAAAGTCTAGGAGGATAACGAATAACATATAGGACTGCCAATCAAAGAAGCAAGTAAAATTCTCATGTTTACCTCCACATATACATAGGAAAATAAACAACATGTCTCAAACAACTGATTTTGAAGAAGTGATGTTATTAACGTCAATACCACACAAGAGGGGGGGGGGGGGGATTTGTGTGGTACCTAATTTTCGCATTAGAAGAACCTAGTTCTTCTAAGTGTTCTAACTACAGCAGTTTTCGAAATAATAAGTACTGAAAGTAAAGTGCACAGAGATTTTTACGTGGAAAACACCTGGCTCAAAAGGTGAAAAAACCACGACCTACTACTCAGTAGGATTTTCCCAAACTCCACTAAATCACTGAGCCAAAAACTGCATTTA
>MU725253.1:140316-157908 GCA_026770625.1 Nicotiana glauca
AATACAATTGCTTCTAAGAAAGCTGAAAGGTACAATATTAAAACCTACTACAATTGAACTAGACTTAGAACAAATACAATGATGAAACTGTTTCTTCTATCTTAGTTCATGTACCTTCAGATGTGCACACTTATATCTCACATATATTGCTTGCAAATAAGACTTGTTCTTTTTGCTCTCAAATATGCTTAACTTCTGCGTATGTTCATTCACCTGTAAAAGAGAACAACTTGGTTATTTAATAGATTAGCAGTTAGAGTTTGATCGAGACTCCAATGCTTATCCTTAGTCGATTTGAGTCCTTAACCAATACAAACTCCCATCCGTATCCTAGCCTAGGATTGTGTTCTCTTGTCATAAGGAGACTGTCCTCCTTAGAACTCAATGCAATCTTTTCGATTCCGTTCAGAAGATATTTTCTATCTTCAATATATATCTTCCTCACATGCCTTCCATGTGCAATGGTTATGACTAACTGTGTCTCTCAAGATAGACCAGGTCCTTCCCTGAGTTCATTTGTCAATCTTCACAACTTCAACTGAACTTGGGCCAACAAAAAGTTCAGCAATCCTAAGAACATGATATCTAGATAGATGTTTCAGATACAGGATATGTCGTGTTTACTTTAAGGGGAGTGGCATAATCTTAACCTATTTGCCTACTGGTTTTATAGTCTGTGAAACTTAAGCAGTTTGAACAAAATCAGAACATAGTTCTCAGTTTTACCAGAAAATTAATCACCTAAGGCATGCCTAGACGTGAGAATCTACATAATCACAGTTGTAGGAGCTGTTTAAACAGTTTGAGGTTATTCAACCTATAGGCATGCTGAATCTCGGTGATACAGATTATACAGGCAATTTATCAATTTGTGTTTAGAGACATAATACATATACGTGAGTCTATTTTGAAACTTTTCATGCAAAATTACTGCTTTAATCAAAACAGACATGGTTCAAACAGATGCTAATAGAGTTCCTAAGCACATGGTATCTAATGCATACAAGAATGACAGTTTTATTAAGATTATTAGGTAGCAGGATGTCTATGTGATAGTACTTAGGAATTAAGCATGCAACCTACTGAAGCAGTAAACATGAAGGCCCTAAAAAGCAGGATATCTAATGCACATGTTCAATATGGTTAGAATGCAACTAAACACAGTAATGCTAGAACATGGTTTCTAATGCGAATTTGCAGAATATAAAGCCTATAGCATGATTTCTACCCAGTTTTACCCACAGTATCATACAACTACCCTCTCGTTTCACTAGTTACCCCAGTATTTGTTTACACATAATTATTGCAGACCAGAATTAAATAAATAACATAAATGCAATATAAATTAAGTTATAGGGAGCCTAATGTAGGACCAAATCAAACCCGGGGTACCTGGCCTTCAGTAGTTTCAAATGCCAAAGATTTTATTGCAACATTTGTGTCCAGGTGTGTCAGAGTTACCTAAGGACCTTAAGGATCTCAGGCAGTGCTCACACCCAGACTTTCTCAAATAAAGACTAATTATATGTAGTGTGGATGAGTCAGCCCTGATATGTCAGAGTTCAGAGAGATCTCAAGGATCTCCAAGCAGTACACATACCGGGGGCAGAAGTTAATAACATAAGAGTAAGTGAGAGTGCATGACATAGTTAGAAAGATTTAGTGAAAATAGTTTACGAATAAATAAGGTTTTCCAGACCAGTTTTTGAGAAAATATTAGTAATGAAAGCTTGTCTTTAAAGAATACCGACAACAATTGAAAAATAGTTCAGAAGAGAGCAAATTAAGTAGACAGCCAGTCGGTCATAGGAGGTTCAAACTCACAAGTACTATAGCACAAAGGCTTGCACACAGGGGTGAAAGGGTATTGGGAACATATAGGAATATCATTGAAGGTGCATGAATAAGGGCATGGAGGCATGTAGACAACATAGAACACTTAGGATCTTCATAGTCTTACTAAATTAACCAGGATAGCAGGCGACTAAACATGGAGAAAAGATGTGGAACATAGAATCAGACAGAAAAGTAGGGTCACAGCATGGCCTGATTCCCGTTTAAGAGGGGATATGTAGGCAGCCCCATGGGTTCAGTCACTATTCAATAAAATTTACATTTCCCCCGAGATTGGAAACAGGGGCAGAATTTTTAGGAGGACCCTCATAATTTTGAAGTAATTGCAGCCAATCACCGTACGAGCAATGGTCAGAAGCGTCAACCCATCAAATTGGGACAGAATTTTAAGGAGGACCCTCAAAATTCCATAGCAAGGGAGGTTGCAATCCATCAAAACACGTCACAGTCATCGGTTCATCTAAAAGCTATTTTAATTATACATTTATGTCATACATTTACAAAATCATACATGAAACTGCTTCGTTTAGCAACGCTACCCCAATGATACAAACTGTATCACTAGATCAAAATAGGACGAGTCAAGCAGAGCCAGTGGGGATACGGACTAACCTTCCGCCCTTTATAAAACTCACGATTATTCTTTGGATGCAGGTACTATGATTTCGAAATCGTTAAAATATACTGTATGCCCATAGAACAAACATTTTTTAAGAATGTGACTCTACGAGCCATTGCACTGGCCAACATTTGCTATCAGCACACACCCGTAATGCTGTGTATGTCACAATGCTCCCAGTAATCCCCATGCCGCAATCTACTATCAGCTAAGAAAACTCTAAGGTCATTTGTTATTTTATTTCTTGCATAAGGCTATTATTCTATCTTTTGAGGTTAAGCTCTACATCTATTGCATCTGCATTGCATAAGGCTACCATTCTACCTTCCAACTTGCATAAGGATACTATTATTCCTTTCGAGTTTAAGCTCTACTTCTATCTGCATCTGCATTGTATAAGGCTACCATTCTGCCTTCCAACTTGCATAAGGCTACTATTCAACCTTCCGAGGTTGAGCTCTACCTCTATCTGCATCTGCATTGCATAAGGCTACTATTCTACCTTCCAATCTACATAAGGCTACCATTCTGCCTTCCGAGACTAAACGTTATCTCCATGTACACTGCATGGCTGAAAGATCGCCACATACTACACTACATGGCTGACACACCACATACGTTTGCATGGATGAAAGATTGCCACATACTGCATTGCACGGCTGAAAGATCGCCACACACTGCATCTGCACGGCTGAAAAATCGCAAAATACTATACTGCATGGCAGAAATATCGCCACATACTACACCTGCATGGCTGAAAGATGGCCTTATACTGCATTTGCACGGCTGAAATATCGCAACATACTACACTATATGGGCTGAAAGATCGCCTCATACTACGTTTGCATAGCTGAAAGATCGCCACATACTGCATTGCACAGCTGAAAGATCGCCATATACTACATCTGCATGACTGAAAGATTGCCACATACTGCATTTCATAGGCTTAAAGATCGCCACATACTATTGAATCCTTCATGGGTTGAAATATCGCCAACTCATCCAAAGGCGTCATCGTTCGAAGGCACCATCTTTATAGCCTGAGAACACCATGCCATGGACTAAGGATCTCTTTCAAACTCTTGCGTATCATTATTCAAAGGCGTCATGGTTCGGAGGCACCATCTTCATAGCCCGAGTACATCATTTCATGGCCTGCGATCCATTTATCATACGCTTCATGGCCCATGGCATCATGGTCTGAGGACATGATTCCTAACCATCCAAAGACAACATCAATGGTCCAACGGGAATTTGCATCATGTTTAAATTTATGCACAATATATGTTGGTATTGCTTATTTACAGGTAAACTAGCGAGCAATGGCCATCCCAGCAAAATTAGTTCCACTCCAGCGCCTGGAGCAATATTAAACCTAAACCATTCCCATAAATCGTCCGCTCACCCAGCCCTAGATGTTGTGTCCATTCTTGAAATCACCTCATCGGTATATTTCGTCGGTGACTCCCGAACTACATATGGCCTGATTTCTGTAATACCAGGGATATGTAGACAGCTCAGAAGCTGGGGTGCGGCCAGAATCTTCCAAAATCGTTTCGCTCGGTCAAAATTGGCCATCGTTTCTTTGCCCGAAAACTCTTTCATCCTTCCCGGGTAAAGAGGGACAGCTGTTGATACCCAATTTTCCCTATATATTTTTCAATATGAAAAATGACTTCAAAATAGCAATATATGCATATATATAAGCATGTCCAAGTGTCATATTATTTTCCATAATTTTTAAAGATTTAAATTGATTTATTTTCTCCATTTTTATTCATAAAATCATAATAATTATTTCTAAAATTATTATGATAATTCATCTATGGGATTTTTATATTTATGCCAAAGTATGGCTAAGGTATTTTTTTACATATTTTTACAATTTTATTTACTATTTTAAAGCCAAATTGCATATAATTACAATATTAGCCATTTCTAAGGTTTAATTGTGTTTTATATTCATAATATTGAGTCTTTTATTTTTATATTACTAATTATATATTATAAATCATTTTAGTACTTTGAATTTATTTTCCAAAAATAATGTGCTATTTTTTTTAACTTAAAAAGGGAAAAAGTGGCCATTTAACTTATAGCCAAAATTGGCTTTCAAATTCAGCCCAAATCGAATCCCAATTCCCCAACCCAATTCCAATTTAAACCCAACCCAAACCTGGATCCCTACCTACCCCGTTTAATTCAGGCCGTTGATCATTTAGATCAACGACCACCAATTACCCTTACCTTTTTTAACCCAAGCGACAATCCTAACCTAAATCATTCTCACTAATCCGCCGCCTTTGAATCTCCTCCTATCCAATTCTTTCTTCAATCTCACCTAAACCCTAGTCGCCGCCACCCAAATCCACCTTAATTCCCCACCATCCATGGGCTCCCAAAGCTGTTTGAGACGTGTACCAGTCTCCTATGTCTCCAGGTTGTTTGTTTTCGTGATTTCATGGACAAATCTCAAAGAGATCTAGTCCAGTCTTGGCTCAACTTATTTTCATGGTCTCTTTCCGGCCATCCATGGATGTTCGAGTAAAATCCTTCACTTTTCCAGCTAGATAAGTAACTTTTCAAAGTCTTTCTCATTTTTCTAGGTTCTCTAAAAACCTAGCTTTAAGAGCTTTCCGATTTTCCTTTAGATCCGTATTAGATCTGTGTATGTCATGAACTTTTCAATGTTCTTCTCATAGGTTTTTCCAATTTCTTTCAAAATGACTCTTCGTCTTCAATGACTAGGGTTTTCTTAACCTCTTTAGAAGATCTCTTCTCCATTTTTTAGCGCTATTTTATGATTTTACTGTGTTTAAATGATTTTCTTATGTTTTTTTTCTACCCGGTTCATCGTGTTAAAACCCTAGGTATTCTGGTTTTATCCAGGTTCTGAAATGTCTTTGTTTGTTTTGTATGTATACTTGTTTCGATTAAGTTCATTGTGTTTAGATCCTCTTCTTTGTTGATTGATTCAGAGTTCTTATCATCTTTTAACTCGACTATTGTTGAAACCCTAATTTCCTAAAACTCTTCTCACTTGTTACTATGAGATTTCAAAGACTTCCTTTACTTATTTCGATGTGTTGATCTGATCTCCTCTACCTATCACTATGTGTTAGACAGTTTCCTCCATTTTTTGGTTCTATATGACTGCTTGACTTTGTTGACTACTATGATTCGAGTAGGTTCTTTCACTACTGAGCCCTAGCCTACTCCTATTATTGTTGTATGTTTGTGTACATCTAGTTGTTTCTTTTGTCAATATGGTTGGCCTTGCATATTCATTCTTCTCTATTTATATGGTGAATTGCAGAATCATGATTCTGTTTTGATTGATCTTGATTTCCTCAAGTCACGATTAATTGCAACCATTTTCTAATAAACCCCTGGTTTCACTCATTTTGTTTAAATTGATTGATTCCCTTCCTTTGCTGTGATATTTTACCTTACTAAATCCTTTCCCAAAATTAAATATATTTTGTACTTAGACTCAGTTACTTACTCTATACTTTTACTATCCGCTATGTGGTCGGCAATCAATCTTTCTCAAATTGATTTTCTTTCCTTAATTACTCCTGTTAGTATCCGTTAAGCAGTAATTCCCTGATTAAAGAAAAGTACTTGTATTAATTGATTCTGATAGTGATTATTTCCATATCTGTGTTAAACTTTTACTTGTTACCTTATTTTTTACTCATTTTTAAAGCTATAAATACCCTAATGCTTTCATTAACAAGACACAAACAACTGAGTTCAAAAACACACACTTACATATTCAAACTCTCTTTTCTTTCTCTACTACTTATGCTACTGCCTTGTCTAGTTGACTGAAAGCTAAGGCTAGGCTTTGAAACTCTGATTGCTTTACTTTTTCTCCACTTTGCTCCTTTAACTGGTATGTTCCTAGTTTAAATTCTGAAAACCAAACCTATGTGTTCCCTTGTTGTCAATCACTGTCTCTTTCTAACTTAATGGCTCATGCTGTTGGGTTGTACTATTTTTTTATTGCTTTACTCAGCATGCCCTAAATTCTGCCCTTCATTATTCAAAATGTGATCAGCATATTTACTTATTCATGTTCATGTCCTTCAAGTAGTATGTCTATAATGTACCTGATTCGTGACTAATTGTATGTTTCTGATTTGGGTCTTCTATGTCCCCAACACCTCTACTCAACTGTTTGTAACTGTTGAAGCATTTAATCCTCTCTGAACTAGTTTTGTGTGTGCTCCTACCCCCTTACCCTTTCAAAAATTGTTTTATTAGGCAATCCTTCTGCTGTTTTACAAACTCACTTCAAACATGTTGTTTCTAAAACTATTTTCCAACTCAACTCCTGCGAATCTATGTCTAGCCCTCTCACATGCACTCTTAGATCATTAGGTTCTGACCCTCTTGTGTGTTGCTACCACATATGACTTCGAGAGTCATGATGATATTATTGAGGAACATCTTTTTCAGAATATTTTTGCTTCTCACTTTGGTTAACCTTGCTTTGGGACCATTGATCTCCCTCTGAACCTGGACAAATAAAGGTTGGCCCTTCCACACTGCACTTACTCTTGGTTATGCAATCTAGGTGTGAGCACTGCCCGAGATCCCTTGAGGTCCTTAGGGAACTCTGACACACCCATGCATAAGAATGACTGGAACAATATTAGCATTTGATGTGTCTAATTACATAACTCAGAGAGGAAGTCAAGATCAGGCTTCCTATGGTTGTAATTTTTTTTTTTTTTTTTGCATTTTTCTTATGTAATTCAATCACTTGGCATGTAATAATTAGTAAACATTATGGGGTTGTCTAGTTAAATGGGATGATAAAATATGCATGTTATAGTTGTTAAAGGGTACAAAACATGTTATTAGGTTTATATTCCAAGTTGTGGAATAGAAATCATATTTAGGATTCATACAATGCATTAGAAACCATGTCCTTAGGATTCATGTTTCCTGCTTCACCATCTCATTCATTAATCCATGCTTCGTATCCATCACTTAGAAATCCTGCTTTAGGAATAAAGAAAAAACGATTACTCATGAAGTTGTTCCTTAATAATTCTGCAACTCTTTCATTTAGCAATCTTGCCTTAAGAACTTTATCATCTGCACGTGCATATTAAAAAACATGTTCTAAGACCATGCTTGCATTTGGTTCAAGAAAACGACTAGTTAATTACTAACTTATGAAAAGGTAGTAAGGTACTAGTTTTACATTGCAAGTTTCTGAATAACTGGTAATAATCTCTGCAACTAGAACAACATGTTTTAGGTAATAATAAGCTGCAAATTGTCTTAGCAATTCTGAATAATTACTGAATACTGCCCACACCTAGGCAAGCCTTAGGTAATTACTTAAAATGGAATTGCCTCTATTTAATTCTATACGGATACAACCATCTGGCATGCCTGATTCAGACTTCTTTTCTGAGTTATATAACGAATCTGGTTCTAACTTAAACACCTTGCTTAGGATTTCTTAAAATTCAAACCTTAACTATGTATAATATGTGTTGTCTAAGTGCACTGTTTGTGGACGTATAACTGAGCCCTCTATCTGCTTATATGTTTCCCCCTTTAATTGCGGTTTTATATGTTTTATATGTCGCTGTAGCATTTTTACCTTTAAACCTGAGGGTCTGCCTCGAACCCCCATCTTATAGGAATAGGAGTCCTAAAATTCCTCTGAGATTGATAAGAAGGTATGGGTAACAACATACAATATAGGTCGAGACTAACCCTCGCCTTTAATTACCTTAACGGGGCGGGAAATGATAGATATGGATATGATGACTGGTGCGCACATATCACGTGTATCCCTTCTTCTGAGGGGTGTCTTACCGGGTATTACATTGATGTGATCTATATTACAGACAAACCTAGGACACCCCTTATTATTTTTATAAATATACTTAGGTTAAAACTCTTTTCAAAACATTGCTTTTATTAACTGTTTCCAAACACTTGTGTATTTAAATCCCCTATTATTTGAGCCTTACTTGTTTATTTGCTAATTGCACAAATTCACAAAAACTATATGGTCGGGAACCTTACTAGTGGATCCTAAGGGTTGCCTAACACCTTCCCATTGGGATAATTTCAAGCCCTTACCCTATCTCTGGTTACCAAACATAGTTGTAGTTGAACCTTATAGGTGCCCTAATGCACCTTAAAATCGTTAGGTGGTGACTCTTCAAATACCCAATTTCCAAAAGGAAATGAGTCATCACACCACCATGAATGTTGAAACCTGTACTCTTCTCCACAATGGAAAGGGGAAAAAGGGGGCGCGACAGCATGGCGACTCTGCTGGGGATATTTAGGCTTTTACCATTTCATTCCTTTTTGTGAATTTGTACCCCTCCTATGTGGAATTGTTTTTTTAATTTCTTTAAGAATTTAATCTCTCCTTCAAACGCGTAACTGACATATCTTTCTTGTTTCCTTCCTTTTCTGACTACTTTAAATTATAAAACTATTGTATTTATCGCTTTCTTAACGTGCAAATACATGTCAATATGCTTTTAATTTTTTCATAATCATGCTCAACATCATACTCCACTCGTTCCAAACAAACACTATAGAAACACTTGATGAGTGGTTGCGCTCATCCTATATCATTACCCCCTATATTTGGAAAGGCTTATTTGTGGTAAAACTAGTTGATTAGCGATGCAGTCGACAATTCCGTGCCTTCCCCCTTGAGTTTTCTGCTGAAAGGTAGCAGTCTAAAACCCCATAGAAACCTTACTGTGTTTAAATTGTGCATACATCACGGTTCAACCTAGCCGGGTCAGTTATGTTGTCCACATAATGATCTTTTAAGATAGCTTTGTCCAAATTCCTCTGGGTTTCCCTAAACCCATATGGACATCATCATATTCTATGCATTTATTTGGAGAACTAAATGCTTCATGCTGATCATAAATGTATAAATAGTCGAGTCTGGAGAGGGGGAGGTCTAACCCTTTTATTTTGCAGAAAATGAGGCAGGAGGCCCCCAACTTCGAAATGGTTAACATACCCACACTCTTGCTAGACTGGTGGAGGAATAATCCATCGGATGACCAAATCAATGAATGGAAAGAAAGGGCCGTCAAGATTAGCGAAAAGCTAGATTATCTGGAATACAACTTGTCATAATTGGAGGGAAAAGTGAGGAAAAGATTCAATGACTGCCAGAGTGCTGAGGAAAATGAACAAGGATATGTGGCGAAGGCGTTCTTACTAATGAGCATGTGCGAGCTAGAGGATTTGATCAACGAGAACATTCAACATGAGGAAGGCCCTCATAAGACTAAATAAATTTAGGCTTACTCGTTTTCTAAATGTAATAAGGCCAAGTTCCAATAGTAACTCATTTCTTACCATTATTTCAGTATCTTTTTGGGATTCGACTATTCTTACGATATGAAATGAAGCATTTAGCATTAAAAGTTCTCCAAGTCGATCTGTCGCTAGGCCTACCTCGGGCACAAAGAGGTTCCCAAATTAGGACATGATTTATATTCCTGCACTATGTGTTTAAATATTGCAATACTTTTTATAATCCTCACTAACTTGATTACCTTTTGTTTTTTATTTTTGTTTTATTATTCCCCTCCCCAAAGGTTAGTTCGTGCACCCTGGCATCATCATCTTATTTTACAAGATCCAGGGGCCCTCCACCTACTCCTCCTCTTAGTCCTGTCAAAGGCAAGATGGAAGATTTGAATAACATCAGGAAAGAGAACACAACCGAACTGGTAGAGACCACTAATGGCCATGGTATTCGGGTTCCTAAAGAGAATGTGTCACAACTTGAATAGAAATTGTTAAAGTTACAGGAAGAGCTTGATCAGGTTCAAAATCTAGCAAACCTGTCATTTTCCCTCAGCACTGCAGATATCATCTTCCTAAATCTTCAAAACCCTACCCCTCCTCAAAATATTCCAAAACAACAGAATCACTCCACTGCTCTACCAAAGAACCAATGTAACACATGTCATACCCCAAATAACACTCTACTACTTATCCCAAAACCTCAATACTCTGCAAACGACCATTTCTACACACCAGGCCACCATAATAACCCTATCTATGTGGAGACCATTCCACGCTCCAGCCAACCTATGTCCTGCACACCCGAGTCTGCTGAAAAGGATCTGCTTATTAGGAACTTCGTTGAGGAACTTAAGAAATTAACTAGCCGAATTCAGGGCGTTGAGGGAAGTAAAGGAATCAAGGGGTTGAACTATGAGAATCTTTGCATACAGCCTGATGTTAAACTACTTGAGGGGTACAAACCTCATAAGTTCAAAATGTTTGATGGTGCGAGTGATCCAAGGATCCATGTGAGGACATATTGTGACAAGCTGGTCGGAGTAGGAAAAGATAAAAGGATCAGCATGAAGTTGTTCATGAGGAGTTTGAAAGGAGATGCGTTATCTTGGTACATTAGCTAAGATCCCAAGAAGTGGTCGAGTTGGGTAGGTATGGAATCTGATTTTATGGACAGGTTCAGGTTTAATACAAAGAATGCGCCAGTCGTGTTCTATATCCAGAATCTAAAGAAGAAGCCCACAGCGAAATTTCACGAGTTTGTTGCTCGCTGGAGGTCCGAAGCTGCTAAGGTCAGACCTGCCTTAGAAGAGGAGTAAATGAACAAGTTCTTTGTCTAGCCTCAGGACCCGCAGTACTATGAACGACTGGTGATGATTGAGAACCATAATTTTTCCGACATTATCAAACTGGATGAAATAATTAAAGAAGGTATTAAAAGCGGTAGGGTTACAAACTTCAAGGCCTTGCAAGCTACAAATAAGGCTTTACAGTCCGGTGATCTGCCCATGAAATGGGACGTAGACGCCGTGATAGTTTCACAAAGGACCAAGTCTCCCCTTAAATACCAAGCCTATCTAACACCTTCACTCACATATCAGCCTTCTCCACCTCCTATATACCAACCTACCTCACCTAGATACTCTCAAATTGCTCATGTCTACCAAACTTACAATGCTCAACCATACCATAATCAATCACCCTCTGCATGCCAAAATTTCCCTAGACCCTGACCTAATTTTGATCGTAGACCTCTAAAACAATGTACATCCATTGCCGAACCCATCGACCAGCTGTATGAGAGGTTAAAACTGCTGGTTACATCACCTCCGTCTCTGCTACAACCCCTGAGAATCCTTCTCAGTGGGTTAACCCAAACAAGTCCTATACATATCATTCCACAATGGAAGGGAACAACATCGATGGATGTCGCTCCTTGAAAGACAGGATACATTCTTTGATTGATAACAAAATCATTGTGGCAAAGTGTAGAGGCATTCACATGATTAAAGTAGAGGATGACTGGGATCCCGAGGGATCCATCGGGTTTATCGCAGAAGGCGATGGCCCAAAGAAACCAGCAATTACTCTAAATTCGATTATAGTCCAGATCCAACCGACCGGGGACACCGAGGTAGATGTGTCTATTCCTCTTGAGTTTGAAGCAGCGCCAGCAGCAAAGGCACCAGCGTTGTTTAAGGTTGCAGTCTTTCCACCCAAGGCACATATTCCATTCGAAGTGAAGATAGCCACTCCGATCCCAGTGGCGATGTCCACCATGCTACCATTCTACACAAATGCTATACCCTAGTATTATACAACTGAGGCAAGAAGGAAAGGTAAGGTCAAAATTGAAAAGGTTGTCGTAGCCCAGGGTATGACAAGAACTGGTAAATGCTATACCCCTGAACACCTTGCTAAATGAAGCATGCAGGCCTTCAATCGGCCACCCCTCATTGAGACAAGTCCGGATGACCTTTGGAGGAAAAATACAGGCCACGGAGTATTCAGTTATCAACTTGTTAAACAATACGGCAGCATAAATATCCATCCTCTCGTTGCTTCAGAATTCCAAAACACATAAGAATGTTCTGTTGAAGGTGCTGAGTGAAGCATACGTACCAAGTAACATCACTGGCGGGGAAATGGCTAATATGGTGGGACAAGTGCTGGAAAGCCATAAAATCACCTTTTATGAGGACGAGCTACCGCCTGAAGGGCTAGGTCACAACAATGCATTGCACATCACTGTACAAAATTAAGACCATTTCATCACAAGAATCCTGATCGATAGAGGCTCGA
This sequence comes from Nicotiana glauca, assembly GCA_026770625.1. Lineage (NCBI taxonomy): Eukaryota > Viridiplantae > Streptophyta > Magnoliopsida > Solanales > Solanaceae > Nicotiana > Nicotiana glauca. The sequence continues at coordinate 152,915 of MU725253.1, forward strand.
GCCTCAACATATGTTCGTTAGTAACACTCAAGAAGTTAGGTAAAGGGCTGCATGAGATTAAGGATGGAGCAATCAATGTAAGAGCTTTTGATGGTTCTCAGAGGTCCACCATCGGTGAGATTAGTCTATATCTGCATATGGGGCCAACCTGGTTCGAGGTCGATTTTTAAGTAATAGATGTGACAACATCTTACAGCCTACTGCTAGGACGACCATGGATTCATGATGCTGGGGCTATAGCATCAGTGCTGCATCAGGTAGTAAAGTTCGAATGGAATCACCAAGAAATGATCATTCACCGTTACGACAACAACCCTATATACAATCGCTAGACCATTCAGGTGATCAGAGGAAGAAGAAAGCTGGGTGGAGAAACCTACCACCACATCGAGAGGGTCAATGATGTCAACAAAGACAAATGGTGGGACAATAAGATTGAAAGTATATTGAATTGGAGTGGGTAAGAACCTGGAAAAGGGCTCGGCAAGAACCTCCAAGGGATCTCTAAACCTATATAACTCAAGAAACATGGCACTACCTTCAGGTTGGGACATGAATACACCTAGGAAAAGTTCAATAGTTGGTCGCCACAATGGCACGATCTTTACTACCTGTTAGAGCAACCAATACCGCATCTGGAGCAGACTTTCCAACAGGGCGACATCATTTATGGGTCGGATGAAGAAGAAACACTCGTGGCAGTAAAAAACTTGTTTATAGAGGATAATGATATGGACTGTTATGTTATTCTCGAGGAGGGGGGAGGAAGGTCCTTCCATACAAGTAGTAAGTGGAGGGGCACATCTCAATAATTTGACCATCAGGACAACCAGAGCTCGATGAGCCTCGGGGTAGCAAGGCTAAAACAAGCACTATTCACTGCTTTATTTACTGAATGATTTCCTTTTGGCATTTTTTCGATATCTGCAATAAGATCTTCAATGTTCAAAACAATTATTCAATTTCTTAAAAGCACGTTTGAATTTTTTCTTATGAATTAATATTTATTGCTATCATTTTCCTCCTTAATTTACCAATACAACATTACTATTACTTATCTTGATGAACCAATGACGGTGACATGCAATGAGACAACACAACAAATGAACATTGATTTAGAAGAAGATGACATACCTAATGAATTTGTCAAAGAAGTTCAGAAATTTGAGAGCAGACCTAAGTCCAACCTGGACGAAACCAAAATTGTTAACCTGGGAGATGCAGAAAATGTCAAGGAAACACGAATCAGCATTCACCTATCGCCATCAGAGAAGAAAGAATACACAGAGTTTCTAAAGGAGTTTGAGGACATATTCACCTGGTCGTATGATAACATGACCAGTCTGAGTACGTCTATTGTGGCTCACAAACTTCCAATCGATCCAATGTTTCTACCGGTAAAGTAAAAGCTCAGAAAGTTCAAACCTGATATGAATCTGAAAATCAAGGAAGAAGTCACCAAGCAGATCAAAGCTAAGGTTCTCAAGGTGGTTGAGCATCGGACGTGGTTAGCCAACATTGGTCCAGTGCCAAAGAAGGATGGGAAGGTCAGAGCCTATGTCGACTACCGGGATCTAAACTCGGCCAGTCCAAAAGATGACTTCCCTTTGTCTAGTATACACATCTTGATTGACAATTGATCCAAGCACGAGCTACAGTCATTCGTAGATTTCTTTGGTGGTTACCATCAGATCTGGTTGGATGAGGAAGATGCTGAGAAAACGGCTTTCATTACGCCGTGGGGAGTGTATTGTTACATCATGATGCCATTTGGCCTGAAGAATGGCCACCTACATGAGGGCCATGACTACCATTTTCCATTATATGATACACAAGGAGATAGAGGTATATGTGGATGATGTTATCATCAAATCCAAGAAGTCCACTGACCACATAGAAGATCTGAGGAAGTTTTTCAATAGACCGCGGAGGTATAACCTAAAACTAAACCCCACAAAGTGTGCATTTAGGGTTCCTGCTGGGAAGTTTCTTGGGTTTATTGTGAGCCAGCAAAGAATAAAACTGGATCCATCAAAGGTTAAAGCCATTCAATAACTACCACTTCCAAAGAAAAAGAAAGATGTGATGAGTTTGTTGTGAATGCTTAACTACATCAGCCGATTCATAGCACAGTCTACAGTTATCTGTGAGGCAATCTTTAATATGTTAAAGAAGGACGCCTCTACCAAATGGACCGTTGACTGCCAGAAGGCCTTCGACAGAATCAAGGAGTACTTATCAACACCACCAGTGTTAGTCCTGCCCGAGCTAGGTAGACCCTTATTACTTGTCACGACCCAAAATCCCAACCCGATCGTGATGGCGCCTCTCGTGAGGACAAGGCCAGCCAATCAACAAAATAGTACATCTCTTTATAATTACTTAGCAGGAATAAGTCTAAATCATGGGCAATATAATCTTAAATGCGAAATAAACGTGATAGAATAAGTAAAACATCCTAACTAAGCTCGAAATCGGGGTGTCACAAGTCATGAGCTACTACAGAATTTACTAATATTTTACAAAGTCTGGAATTATCATAAATAACAAAGATAAGGGAGAAAACGGGGCTGCGGACGTCAATAGCTACCTCGTTACTCCTAGTCACCGCTTGGTCTAGAAAGAATCAGCGCTTAGGAGCGAACTCAACTCTGCCTGTATCTGCACGCATGTTGCAGGGAGTAATGTGAGTACTCCGACCCAGTGAGTAATAAAAATAAATAACGACTGAAAATATGAAATCTCATAACGGCACAATATAGCACTATCCCAAGCAGTAAAATCAGTTATACAGTAAAACAGTTAGTATCAGATAATTCTTCTTTTAAAACAATAAAGACAAATAATTTCCACAGTATGGATAAATCAAAAGCTTGCCCCACGGGCTCAATATGTAAATCTCAGTATAGTATCAGCCCCTCGAGCTCACTCCCAACTCACCAGCACACAACATCAGCCCCCCGGGCTCACTCCCAACTCACCACACACAAGCAACGGCCTCTCGGGCCCACTCCCAACTCACATGGGTACCCTGCGTCTACTGGGGGTGTGTACAGACTCCAGAGGGGCTCCTACAGCCCAAGCACAATATCAATAGGCCTGAAAGCCTTCACACATCACACTCGAGGCCTGAAAGCCTCCTCACATAACACTCGAGGCATGAAAACCTCCTGACATCACTCAACATATCCTCACGTATGGCCCTCGGCCTCAATCAGTCCAGAAAATAATCATAAGCCTCTTGGGCATCAGTAAAACAATAGTGCTCAGCTCAACAACATTATAAATATCATTAAATCTCTAGTTGAGTATAAATGTAGCTGAGTTCACAGAATAATATAATTCAATTGGACTGAGTTCAAATAATATTTTAATTCGTGAGGAAAATAGTGATGTAAATTCTCAAAAGATTTCAGATAATTAGCACGAAGCCCAAATATGGCAATAAGCCCCAATCATAGTGAAAAACAATAAATCTTTATCAATTACGCGATAAAAATATAAACTGGGATGGACCAAGTCACAATCCCCAATAGTAAATGACCTCGCGCTCGTCATACAACGCGTGTCTCATCTCAACATAGCAGTATGTTGTGCAATCCGGGGTTTCTTAGTGCATCATTTAAAATAATTACTCACCTCAAACCGGTGAACTCTATAGCTTGTGACGCCTTTGCCCCTCAAATCGGCCTCCACGCGCGTCGAATCTAATCAAAATCAGAGCGAATACATCACAATATGCTAAGGGAACAATACCCAATCGAAAATACCCGAAAAACACTAAAAATCACAAAGTTAGCAAAACCCGAGCCCCGGGCTCACTTCTCGAAAAATTATGAAAGTCACATCACCAGATTCCTCGTCTCGCCACGAGTCCGTACATATAGAATTTACCAAAATCAGAGTTCAAATGACCCCTCAAATCTTCAAATCTTCAAATCTTATTTTAAAATCCCTAGGTCCAAAATCCCCAATTTACACCTCAAAAACATGTAATCTAGTCGGATTATTCGAAGATAATTCAATATTAAGGAGTAGAAATAATCACAAGTGACTTACCTCAAGATTTCTCATGATTTCTTGCTCAAAAATCGCCCCAAGCCGTGTTATTTCGCAAGAAAATAGGTAAAGAAAACGAGCAGAAACGCAGCTGCTTATAATAAGAAAATCTGGTCGCTAAAGACCCAAATCCGGTCGCTAAAGGTGCTAATCTGGTCGCTAAAAGTGCCACACCAGACCTGATGCACCAGCACTCTTAAATTTCACTAAAAAGGCTCTAACTCCTTCATATGAACTCGGAATTAGACGATTCTTGTTCCTATGAGTCACAAATAATAATACGAACACAACCCTTCACTCGAAACTCAATTCGGAACTCATTTGCCCAGTGCGATATCCATTTCGCTCGTTAAACAATTACTCATGTTTCACGTCAAAAACCCAATCCCGACTTGATGAAATTAGACCAAAATTTCCAGATCAGTCCTATAATTCATTATCAAATTTTTGGAAGTCTCGAAATCAAATTTGGATCTCTAGAACTAAAAATTAACCTTTAGATCATTACATTTACGCTCAAAACGGCAAAAATCTCCAAAAAACTCTTCCAAAATTTGTCCAAGCCTCATGGGATCCCAACAAAGTATACTAACAAGTCCCATAATATGACACAAACTTAGTTGTTCCTTCGAATCACCAAAAACAACGCAAAAATACTAAATTCACCTCGGATTCAAGCCTATGAACTTTGAAACTTCTAATTTTCACATCCGACGTCGAAATACGTCAAAACCAGTCCGAATGATCTCAAATTTTGCAGACAAGTCCAAAATGACATAGCGAAGCTGCAGCAACTCTCGGAATTCCATTCCGAGCCTCGGATCAAAATCTTACCTATCAACCGGAATTCGCCAAAATATTAACTTTGCCGATTCAAGCTTAATTCTACACCGGTCATCACAAAAATATTCCGGACACACTCCTAAGTCCCAAAT